>PVLD010025023.1:9913-24533 GCA_004027595.1 Dinomys branickii | reverse complement strand
GAGAGTCCAAGGATATAGATAAACCCAGGAGTACAGTTATTATCACAGGGAAGATGACTGATTGAGTGGTAGGGCAATGGAGATGAGGGAGGAGAAACACTGAATGATCAAATGGGCCATCATCTGTGTAACTGAGTAACAAAGGTGAAGGTAACATTATGTAGGACAGCATCCAGAGCTAATTCCCTTCTATGTTCTCTATAATTCTGTATTTCCTCAATTGTTTTTGTATTAACAGAAGTGAAGATAACTTTATATTGTACAGCATCCAGTGCAAATTCCCTACTATCTTCTCTATAATTTGGTATTTCCTTTAATGTTTATGTGTTAACTAATGTAAAGATAACTATGTAACACAACATCCAGTGCTAATTCCCTACTATAATCTGTATAATTTTGTATTTTCAGTATTGTTTATGGCTTATTCTGGTTCAGATGTCTCCATTCTTTTGTCTTTAAAATTAAAAAAAAAGAATCTTACTTTAATTGTGAAGACATAAATAGGCTAAAAGTAAAATTACAGAAAGAGATGTGGTTACTACATTAACAGCAATCCAAACATAGCAGGAGTGGCTATGTTAGTGTCAGAGGAAGTACATTTCAAAGCAAAGAATTTGACCAAAAATAAAGAAAGTTGTTTCATAATAATAAAGGAGTCAATTCATTAAGAGAACATATGCAGTGTGATCAAAGAATATGGTAAATGTTTAAATTTTAAAGCATTTATTACAGTAAAAGACACCTTACCCTTAATCCTTTATCCCATTGTTCTTGTCACCTTTTGAGGCAATTCTGGAAGCTCTCTTTCACGTGTTTAGTTGTGATGCTGTGGCTGTCTCAGTGTCCTGAACTGATTCAACATGTCTATCTTTCTTGCTCATTTTCACTTTGGGAGGAGCCAGAGGTCACTTGGCACCAGATCCAGTGAATAAGATGAAGGAGGACACACCGCAGTGCTTTTTGTAAGCTTGCTTTTCCGTTACATGGCACATGGCAGCAAGCATTCAACATATTTTGGGTCACAAAGCAGGACCTCCAGAGCTGCTTCAGAAAGTAGCCAGAAAGATGGGATAATTTTGTTCAAAACAAGGGAGGAGAGTATTTTGAGAGGCACTAATAGCAATTTGTCTTTTACTGTAGTTAAATGCTTAAAATGTAAGCATTCACCACGTATCTTGATCACACTTCATAACAAACTTAAATATTTATGCATCTAATAATACAAGAGGTTTGAAATAGAAGAAATGAGAACTGGTGGAACTGGAGGGAGAAAGAGACAAACACACAATTATAAAAAGAGATTTCAACACCCCTCTTTCAGCAACTGGTAGAAGTTTAAAGAAAATAATAAGGATAGAGAAGAACTGAGCATTACCAGTCAACTTGGTCTAATTGGCATCGATCTAGCTCTCAACTCCAAGCCAGATAATACACATTCTTTGCAAGTGTGTACAGCGTGGTTGTGAGACAGACTATGACCTGGGCAATAGAACAAGTCTCAATAAATTTGAAAGGATTCAAAGTATGTTCATTGACCACGGTGGAATGAAATTGGAAATCAGTAAGAGAAAGATCTCTGGAAAATTCCCAAAATGTTAGACATGAAATAGACTTCTAAATAATCCAAAAGTGAAGCTAGAAATTAAAATGAAAATTATAAAATATATTATCTGACCAAAAGTGAACACACAACATATCAGTTGGTGGGATGCCAATAAAGTAGTAGTTATACTGATCTCTGTATTGAAAAAAAAAAAGGGAAAAGATTCTGAATTGATCTCAGCTGCTACCTAAGGAAACCAGAGCAAGTGTAAACTAAAAACAAAATAAGCACAGGAAAAGAAATGATAAAATAATAGAAGAAATGAATGAAACAGAAAATAGACTTATAAGAAAAATCAATAAAATGAAAAGCTGGTTATTAAGAAGATCAACAAAACCTATGAATCTCTTGTCGCAGTGGTCAGGCAAGGGAAAAGACACAAACCATCAACATAAGGAATGAGAGGTGACAGCATCACAAATTCTATGGGGAGTAAAGGATAATAAAGGAATAATATGAATAACTCTGTGCCAATAAATTCAATGACTTTGATAAAAAAAACCCGAATTCATTAAAAGATACAAGCTACCAAAAGTCACTCAAAATGACACAGATAAGAAGAAATAGACATAAATAAAACAAATTGAACTATAGCTGTAAACCTTCTCATAGAGAAAACTTTAGGCTTCACTAATGAATTCAGCTAGAGAATATTACCAGTGCTGCACAAACTCTTTCAGAAAATTGAAGAGGGGGGAATAATTCCCTACTTATGCTAAGAAGCCAGCCCCACCCTTACACTGAAACCAGCAAATGACATAACAAGGAAAAAAACATAGCTAATAACCTTTGTGAGCACAGACACAAAAATCCTTAACAAAATTTTATCAAATTGAATCCAAGAATGCATAAAAGCAAGTACAGTTTATCCCAGGCCTGCAAGGTTTATTTAGTAGTTGAACACTAAATAATTCATCATATTAACAAAAGAAGAATTCTGTGGTCATCTGAAAAATGCCCAAAAGGTATTTGACAAGATTCAGCATCCATTCCTTAGGAAAACTCTCAGCAAACGAAGAAGTGAGAGGAATTTCCTCAGCCTGATAAAGGGGACCTGAAAAAAAATGTAATGAAACTAACATCGTACTTATTAGTGAAAGACTTAACGTCTTCTCCCTCTAATCAAGAACAAGACAAGGATGTCTGCTGTCATTGCTTCTCTTCAAAAAAGGTACCGCAGTTCTACCAACACAATAAAGGAAAATTAAGAAATAAAAGACATCCAGGTTGGAATAAAAGAAGCAAATCTTCTTCAGATGACATGATCTTGTCTGTAGAAAAAGCAATGAGCACCAGAAGGTTAGGAAGATTTCAGGATACAAGATCAGTATTCAAAAATCAATATATTTCTGTATGTTAGCAATGATCAAGGCAGAAAATGAAATAAAAAAATTTCCACCAGCATCAAGAAAACATGTAACACTAAAAAAAAAAAAAATGGTTTGAAAGGACTGTTCACTACAAAACATACCTGAGAGAAATTAAGAAAAACCTAAATAAATGGAGAGCTATACCACGTTCATGGATTAGAAGCCTAAATATTGTTAAAATACTGCCAGGCATGGTGACACACACCTGTAATCCTAGCACTCAGGAGGTTGAGGCAGGACGTGAGTTGAAGACAGCCTGGGCTACAAAGTAAGTTCAAGCCCTGGCTGAACTATGTAGCAAGACCCTGCCTAACAATATATATATATAGTTAAGATACTAATTTATTCTCAAATTGATCTATAGACTCAATGACATCCCAATGAAAATATAACAGTCAAAGCAACTCCACACAAGAACAAAGAGAACTTGACACCACCTAATTTCAAGACTTTTAAAGCTGCAGTAATCAATGTTAAATGGCAAGGTCATAAAGATAGACAAACAGATCACTGGAATAGAAAAGTAAACATACCTGTAATCCCAGCATTCAGGAAGTTGAGGCAGGAGGATCACTGTAAATTTGAGACCAACTGGGCTACATAATGAGTCAAGGTCAGCCTGAATTATAAAGTGAAACCATATCTCATAAAAAAACCCATAGAAATAGATCCACATCCATATGGACAGCTGATTTTTGACAAAAGCGCAAAGCTAATACAATAGAGAAAACATAGTCTTTTTATTGAATGGTGTTAGAGTAATTGAATATTCACTTGTAGTTTTTTGTTGTTCTTTTTTCTTTTTGAGAGCTTGTTTGGAGGCTCTAGCAGGGGAGCGCAGCTACTCCTATGACACTTAACCAAGGAACGGTCATCCTCTATCGGGGGTGGTAGTCCTCTTCAAACAAGCACATAGCTTTGGGAGGGGCACATGTGGAGTGTTGAGGAAGGGGACAGCCACCTAGCCAGTCAGATCAGCTGAATCAACCCTGGCGATCAATGGGGTGACAGATGTCATAACCAGATAGCCCTCACATCCTCTTTTTCTCTTTTTGAGACAGGGTCTTGCTGTGCAATTCACGCTGGCCTTGAGCTCACTTTGTAGCTGGCCTTGAAAGCACAACAATCCTCCTGCCTCAGCCTCCTGAGTGCCAGGATTATAGGGGTATGACACCATGCCTGGCTGAATATTCACTTGTGAAAGGAATGGAAGAAGTAGAGAACTCCCATCTATACCTCATATAATATTTTAAAAATTAATTTAAAAATGGATTATAGGCCAGGCATGGTGGTGTATGCCTGTAATCACAGTGCTTAGGGGTAGGAGGATTGCTGTGAGTTTGAAGCCAGTTGGGCTACATAGTGAACTCAAGGCCAGCCTGAACTATTCAGAAAGACCCTGTCTTGAAAAAAAAAAAAGTATTATAGATGTAAGGGTTTTGCATGCACATGAGCATGTGTGTGTGTGTGTGTGTGTGTTACAGATTGAATTTACCTATGCTAAATCAGCGCTTGCCACTGAACTACAGCTCCAGCTCTTTTAAAATTTTAAGACAGTCTTGTTAAATTGCCCAAGCTGGTTTAATATTTGTAGTTCTCCTGTCTGAGACTGCTGAGTTGCTGAGATTATAAATGTGTGTCTGGCTTAGATTCTAGATCTAATTGTTAAAATCTAAAGCTATAAAGTTCCTAGAAGAAAACATAAGGAAAAGTTTTTGTAACCTTGAGTTAGATAAGTATTTCCTAGATGTGGTAGCAAAAGTACAATTTGCTAAAGAAGAAATATATAAATTGGACTTCAGTAAAATAACAAATCTGTGTTAAGAAAGTGAAAACAAGCCATAGACTAGGAAGAAAGCTTTACAAATCCTTTTTCTGCTAAAGGACTTATATCCAACATATATAAAGAATACTCAAAATCTTTAATGAGGGAACATATAGGCCAGATTTTCAATGGGCAATGGATCTGAACAGTCACTTCATCAAAGCTGATATACAGATGGCAAGTAAGCAAATGAAAAATGTCCAGTTCATTGCTACTAGTCATTAGAAAATGCAAAATAAATTTAATAAGCAATCACTACACATCAATTAAAATGGCTAAAATCTAAGAGTGACCATGTCAGGAACTGGTGAGATGAAGAGCTATTGGCTCCCATACACTGCTGGTGAAAGTATAAAATGATGCAACCACTTTGGCAAACAGTAGGCAGTTTCTAACAAAAGTAAACATATACGTACCATATAACCAAGCCTTCCTTCTTGTTTATCCCAGAGAAAAGAGAGACTATGTCCTGAACATCCATACAAAGACTTGTACATGTACATTTCTCTATTGCTGCAGGGTTTTGGCTCAGAGACAGGATACCAAGGCCTTTTTCCCAGGGAGCAGCTTTATTCATGCCAGCACTAACTCAGCAGGTTCGTATCCAAAGGCTGATGTCAGGCTGAGTGGCGTAGCTGCATCCCTTTACACAATTTCTGTGTCTTTGTCTCCCTTGTAAGGACATGCAATAACATTTTACAACCTGGTTGGGGAACATTTATGTTACAGAGTTACATCAGCACTACACACGCTGGTATCACCACACTGTAAAAAGTTCCCCACAGGACATGTCAGAAGGGGCCTTACCACACTATAATAGCCACAAACTGGAAACAGCCAGATGTCCATCAACTGGTGAATTGATAAATGATGCTATGTCTTGTTAGAAGGGGTTACCACTTGGTAACAAAGACAAATCCTGATATATGAGACAAAGTGGGTAAGTCTCAATATGATTATGCCGAATGCAAAAACCCCCAGTATTATGTGATTATATTTATTTAAAATTCTAGAAAATACAAACAAATCTTTAACGAAAGAAGACAAGTCACAAGTTGCCTGGGGAAGAGGGTGAGTTGGAGGAAGGACGAACTACAAAGGACCACCTTGGTTTGTAGTGCTGGCTTCACAGGTGCCTGCACGGGTCAGCACTCATCAAACTGCAGAAGTCTGCAGCTCAATAAAGCTGTTTTGATAAGTCTCATACAATTACTGGCTATTCACTGTCCACAGACTATGACCTATTATTTACAAAGTATTTGTATAACCTCAGAGATACATTCATTCAACAAACCTTTTTTTAAAAGATAAAAAAATTAAAATTGTATATCAATTTAATTGTATATCAATCCTTTAAATAAGGATTGAACCCAGGGCCTTTTCACTGAGCTACATCTCCATTCTTTGCAAAATTTTTAAACTTTGAGACAAGATCTCACTAATTCACTAAGTTTCCCAGGCTGTATTCAAACTTAAGATCCTCCTGCTTCAGCCTCCCAGAGTGCTAGGATTATAGGTATGCATCATTATGCCTAGCAACAAGGAGTTCTGAGCGCTGCCTAGATGTTGTAAACTGTTCAAAAGTCATGAAATACTAGTCAATGAAAGATGTGAAAATTCCTGACTCCTCAGAGTCCACAGTCTTGAGAGCAGACAGAGTGGTGGATGGGGAAACAAATCTTTTTTTTTTTTTTTTTTTGTCTCTTTGAGACAGGGTCTCCCTATGCAGTTCAGGCTGGCCTTGAGCTCACTTTGTAGCCCAGGCTGGTCTTGAACTTGCAATGATCCTCTTGCCTCAGCCTCCCGAGTGCTGGGATTACAGGCATGCGCTACCACACCCAGCTAACAAATCTTAATATACCATTTAAATATTTAATATATTGGATGATAAGTATTATAAAGTAGGGTTGGGGTGTTGGGTGTGAGTGGTGTAGTTTTAAGTGATAGGGTCATTAGCCTATATGCTAATGTGACCTTAGGGCCGAAACCTAAAGGAGCTAAAGAGGCCAGTCATATCGGTCTTGGGAGAAGAGACTTGTAGACCAAGGGGTATGTGCAAGGGTCCTGAGGTGGGAATGGGCTTTGGGAATTTAGAAAGAGCAAAGCAGCCCAGTGTGGTAGGAGCAGAATTAACAAGGAGGTGAGTAGCAGAAAATGAGATCAAGCCTGAGGCAGGTCAAGTTCAGCTATTGGAAAGACTTCGGCTTTCACCACAGACCCCTAGGATGAGAGATAGAAAATATTTTGTGTTTTCTGCAGACTTCCCATGTACCTCCTGCTCAAAAGCAAAAAAGTGCAGGGGTCTGCTCCACTCTGCTGCCCTGAGGGGCTCACACCCGGGGCACTCAGCACTGTGTCTGTGTCATGAAATGCAGGCATCTGAGCTGGGCTTAGAAAGGGTGTTAGTGTGGCCTAGAAGCCATGGTTGAAAATTTTAAATTCTGGAGGTGGCCAGAGAAAGCAGGAAGCTCAGGGTTTGCTGACAGCACACTCCTAGGTCTGTTAGCCTCGATCTGCAAGGCCACATACAAAACCTGGCATGTAGAAGGCACTCAGTGGATGTTTGTTGAATGAATGGATAAGAAAGAAAGAAACTAGTAAGAACTGGTACACAGGCCATCCATTCCCATCAAAGACTGTCTAGGGACCAGCAAGACTCCATTTCCTGGACCACAGAAGCCAGGATTCAAATCTCAGCTGTACTCTCATCTTGAGATAGTGGAGCAGCTCTCTGTTCGAAATCTGTTTCGTCCTCAGCAAAACGAGAACAGTAATACCTACTCCACGAGGGCCTTAAGAGGATCAAATGAGATACCAGATGCGAAGAGCATTGCAGGCACCAGCGCACACAAAAGCTTTAGGCCGCCGGTTAACTAAATTTGAGTCACTGCAGCCCTACGAAGTAGGTCCCAGTATTATTAACCCGCTAACAAATGAAGACTCAAAACCTCAGGTTCAACAACTTGCCCAAAGTCACACAACTTGTAAGTGTAGAAGCTGGAGTTTGAACCGCTCCTGGGCTCCTAACTACAGGTCTCTCCTGCTCCCTCTTTCTCTACGCAGCAAGATCAGTGCTCTGCCCTTGGGGTGGAAAGCGAGCGCATGGCCTTGGTCCCCTCTCCTTCTGCCCAAGAACTGGAAACTGAAGGGCTGGGGCGGGACTTGTGCGAGAGAACCTTTCCCTGTGGACTGCACGGGGAGCTCCCCCTTTTGGAGGGTGTCGGGGATCTGGCCCTGTGCAGCCATGATGCCCCTGTGCCCAACGAGAGCCAGCAGGGCTGCCCCTGGGGGTCCTCAGCCTTCCCCGCAAGAGGGACTCTAGCTGCTGTGACTGCCTAGGGCAGGAGGAGACCCAAGAGGTGCCTGGGGCTGGTCATCTGGGCGGGTCTGGTGGCCACTGTAATTGCTGGGCACCAGAGGCCGGGCTGGTCCTGCAATGGAGACATTTATAGCCAGGCGGCCTAGGGGACATTCAAGCGGTTTTCTCTCTTTTGTGTCCCTTTAATGAACGAGGAGAGACATCAAATTAAAGCTGATTCTGGAGAAAGTTGGCTTTGCTTCTAGGCTTTGGAGAGGTCAGGGGAAGGTCAGTGTGCATGCTGACCTTGAGGTCTGGATTTTTTACCACATGCTTGTAAAATGTAGATTCGGATGTCAGGGCTAGTTAGGCCTTTGAGGTCACTGAGACCAAACGACCATCAGGCTTGTGTAGGGATCCCCGCTAGCGCATTTCTCCTCAGTCCTTAGTTGCAGCCTGCCAGGGACCAGGAAATCACTGTCCTTCACAAGACTGATGGACAGCTCTCCGTTGTCTGTTCTTGAGAACTTTGTTTTATATCCCAGATCTGATGTTCATCAGTGTCACTGGGGCCTCTGAACAAGGACTGTGACCTCTCTGCATCTAAGCTTCCTTCACTGTCCAATATCATTCATTCATTCATTCAACAAGTATTTTGCGTTAGACTGGACTTTACCAGAAGCACACTTGAGATGAGGATTTGAATAAGTTCATTTGGAAGGTGATCCCCAGAAAGAATCATGGGAAGAAGAGATTGAGACAAGGAGAATTGGAGAATTGAGTTTTGTGTCCGCCGAAACATAAGTTCCACTCCTAAGCCAGATACCTATGAATAAAGCCATATTGGGAAAGTCTTTGCAGATGTAATCAAGTTCAGATAGGTCATAGTAAATTAGGGTGGGTCCTAATCCAATGACTGTATCTTTATAAGGTGAGAGAATTAAGCACAAAGGTGCACATGAGGTAAGATGGCTAAACAAAGACCAAGAGACATACACAGGGAGGTGGGACCAGAGCTATACTGTCGACAGCAAGTACTCCTGCAACTTGTGGAAGTTGGAAGAAAGACCCAGAAGATCTTCCCTCTGCTCCTTCAAGAAGGAACCAACCCAGCTGCCATCTTGATTTTGGACTTCCAGCCTCCTGAGTTAAGACAGTACATTTCTGTCGTCTTCAGCCACCTAGTTGGTGGTGTTTTGCTATGGCAACCTTAGGAGAATAATATAAAAGGGACAAGTCAGTAAACAGTAAGGCAGTGTGTCTGTCTGGCAGTTACTGCAGCAGGGAAACTGAGGCTTGGCCTCTCTGGGGAGTGCAGGGAACTTTAGAGTTACCACAGCCTATGGAAGAGTGAGGGGCTCCCCCACCAGCTCCCCTCTGTCCTTGCTTGAAGGACACTGCTGGGAGCACAGGCCCTGATGCTGTAGGCCTGGCCAGTAGGCTCACGCAGACAGGAAATCCTGGGTGAGGATGGCAGGGGCTGGCAGCTGGAAATGCTGGGTGTCAGGGTGCACAGGAAAGGGGTGCTGGGGGAGGGGCGCCAACAGTGTCTGCCAGATCTTCACCAAGTGCCTACTATGTACAAGGCCCCATTCTAAAGTGCGGACTACGGCTTTAAGCTATCATCCCAGGCCTTCCAAGAGGGAAACGGGTAACAGTTTTGCAAACCCAGAGGCAGCCTAACACTCTGTGGAGTAGGAAGGGGACACACCGCGATGGGTGGTTGCCAGATCCAGGATGATGTGGGGACCACTTATTTATCCCAGATAATTACATCAGGAGGAAGTAGCTTCTGGATGGAGACCTGAATGTTGAGAGAGTTCACCGTGCAGCCTCTGGTGGAACAGCATTCCATGCCAAGGGAAGAGCCAGTGGGGCCCCTGGAGGGGACAGGAAGGGGTGCTTCTGTGAAGAGATGAGCTCTGGTGCCAGCTCAGTTGGGTGTGCAGGAGACTGGTAGGAACCAGGCTCCCTCCTCCAATGTGTGCTTTTGTTCCCAGCACTGACCAGCACTTCCGGACCTGTGGGAAGTCCTTGAGAGGCTCCTACCATGGGGGTCAGGTGGAGGGACTTGGGGTCCCCTCTCCCTGTTCCTCACAAGACCTTTGACCTTGGACAAGGCATTCAGCTCCAAACCTCACTTCCCTGTGCTGTAAAATGGCCGTGGCTGTGTTTGTCTTGTGGATTTGGTGCAAAGTTTACAGGTTACCTTGTCCCTGATGTGTGACACTCAGGGCCTCAGTGGTTGGAAGCCGCCTGCCCTGCCTGTTCACCGCTGCAGGGTGACAGGGGTCAGCCAGCGGGCCTCACAGTGGGCAGGGACCGCGGGTGTTGAGTTGGTTGCAGTAGTGTTGATCTATCTTCATACAACTTGAAGTCACTGGGTTTAAGAAACAAAGAGACTGAGAATGAAGGACACTCTGTGAGGGGATAATGGGAAGAGGGGAAGGTGGGGGCTCGGGCTTTCTCCCCATTTCTTCTTTTGATCCTTGAAACAAGAATGGGGAAGAAAGGGCAGCAGATTCCCTCTCCTCTCCTCTCCTCTCCTCCCTTCCATTTCTCTCCCTTCCCCTCTCCTCCCCCCTTCCCTCGCCTCCCCTCTGCTCTCCATTCCTTTCCTTAGTTTTTCTTTTCTTTGGGCAGCACCTCGCTGTGTATTTTAGGCTGACCTTGAACTCGCTGCGTGACTCAGGCTGGCCTCAAACTCACAGTGATCTTCCTGCCTCAGCCTCCCAATTGCTGGCATTACAGGTGTGCACCACCATGTTTGACTGGCAGCAGATTTTCTAATGCCATTTTTTGCTTATGAAATTTATACATGTTTCAAATTTTTCAGGTTCAAAGCTTTTCAGGTAATTTAGGGGCATTTAGTATGAAATGAAATCACCACCTCTTCTACTAGGGACATTTCCTGCCAAAGTTTTCTAGGCATAACAAACAGAAACACAGGCTTTGGGTTTTGTTTTGTTGTTGTTGTTAACAAACATGGAAACTATTTGCCCTTTTAATTTAATATCCAGTGGCCATCTTCTTTTATTAAGCATCTGCAGGTAGACATTGTCACCCGTTGTACTGATTTTGCTCAAGGTCACATACCGGGGCAAGGCACAGCAGGGGCTGGAACCTAGGTCCCTCTGAGATGCTGCCACCTACCCTGATCATCTCAGCAGACCTGGGCAGAGAGACAAGAAGCAGGCAGAAACGGGTGATTGTGGGACTCTGAACATAGTTCCGGGAGTAGGGGCCCAGCCATTGGGGCACAAACCTCCTGTAGGTCTGAGCAGGTGGCGCCAGTGACGGGGGCACTGGACACCAGGAGCACCCAGCATCAAGCCCCACCCAGGCAGACCCAGCTGCCTGCTGCCCTGTGTGCCAGGCCCCCTCAATTTCCGGATGTCATCTTTGCCCCTGGTCTGTGTGAACAGGATTGAAGCTCCGAGTCCTCCTGGGGTCCAGCTGGCTTGCGGCCTCTCCCCCTGACCCCTGTGGCTCAGCCCCACTGTGGTGCATGTTGCCTGCCCACCTTTCTGTATACGCTCGGAGGCATCACTGTCCCCTAAGGGACGCTGAGATCCCATGAAACACTCCAGCAGGTGGTCGTTCAATTTTTTTCTTGGTCGACTCCAGAGATGAGAAGCATCTAAGCAAGTTGGTTCTACCTGGCAAGGCTATAATGGTGGGTGGGGAATGAGCTTGGGCCTTGGAGGCCGAGCCAGCAGCCTGGGGGAGGACAGAGGAGGTGACCCATACATGTAGTCTCTTCCAGCTGTGTGTGAGGGGAGGGAGCCTAGTTTCCCCATGTGGTTTCCTTTGGCTCCTTGTTTATCAAACTGCAAGCCACCAACTCTTGGTGAGCTATGGTATTAATTTAGTGGGCTTTGATCAGAACTTTTAGAAAGGAACAGAACAGCATAGGCTGGGAAAAGTACGTGTGAATTTCAAGCTGTTCAGGGCCAAGTTTGTGAAATTTTTGCAGCAGCTGGACGCACACATGTGGTGGGCACTGAGTGTCATACAGGCCTGGTGGGGGCAGGGGGCTCCAGCAGCGCTGAGGGTGGCCTGGAGGGGCTCCCAGGGTTGGACGCCTCTTCCTGCTTTCCCCACACCAGCACCCGAGTCTCGGCAGGGGCCCCAGGGGTGGTGGGAACAGGGAGACCCTCTCGTCTCTCCCCGCTGCATCTCCTAGGCTCTCTGCAGCCCCATAAATCGTCTGCCTTGAGTCAAGGGCATAGAACTCTCTGATTTATGCCCCACTAGGACCGCCCCCTCTGCCTCCTTCTCTGGCTTTGTGGGGCCAAGGCCTGGCAGGCTGCTGGCTCCAGACAGCTCTTGTAGTTGCCATGGTGACAAGTTCAGGCTAGGCCATCATCCTCTCTCCCTCCCTCTGGCTCCCACTGGGGCTGGCTTTCCAGCTAAGCTCCCATTGGGCCCATGTGTCTGTGTCACACAAAGTGCAGGCGTTTGACATTCTAGGGCAAGGCAGCCTGGGGTCGGGCAAAAGCCTGGCCTTAGTGTTGCTGACCAGGGTCTGAATCTGACTTCTTCATGTCCAGGCTGGGTCACAGGACCAGCCTTGTGGGTGTGTTACAAAGGGCCACTGAAGCAGAGGGACAGCACTGGTCCCTTCATTGACTCAGATCTTAAGTCTCCATCGCCTCATGGAGTAGATGTCGTGACATCCAGATTTGTTGTTCTCCTAGGATCTGCGCCAGTGTCTAGCATGTAGTAGATGCTCAATAAATGTGAGTAGATCTCTTAGGTTATTGTAAAGAGTCTGGAGCGGAAACATAAGCATAGTGACTAAAGACAGCTGCAGGTCCTTTGACAGTCCTGGGAGTTCAGTTCCCTCCCCTTGAACCTGGCTTGGCCTTAGTGCTCATGTCTAACCAACAGAATGTCACAGGGTGACTCTGCCTCTTTCCTGGGCTAGGTCAGAAGCGCCCCACCCGCCACGTAAGGAGTGGACGGGTCAAGGACTCTGAGCAGCTGTGGGGAGGCAACCACCCAAGGGAAGAGAGGAGGGAGGTGCCACAGGTGTGAATCCTTATCGCAGCTCCCAGACCCGCCCAAACTGCACATTCAGGAGAAAAACAGTCAGAGAAACCTTGTACCCAGCTGTTTTTATGCTCATCAAGTTCAGTACTTGATGCATGTTGATGTGAAAATTTCGCCCCAGTACTGGTCCTTTGTTTGGTGCTTAACACGCAGGCTAGAACTTGTCAGAGTCGGCTGTCTTGTGATTCACTGCCCTCTCTAGCCAAAATAATTTGTTTGGCACTCATAGTTTTTGGTATTTATTACACCTCCTGGGACCAATTAACAATGAGAACCAAGATACCACTGCACTGTTTTAAACAATAAGTTTTGGGTGGATTTGTTTTGAAGGTGTGTCTGTTTGAACCAAGTATAAAACTCAGGGCCCTGTGCTAGCACATAATATGTGCTCAGTGAAGGGCAGTACCAGTAGTAGGAGTCGTTGTTGCTAAGAACTCAGGACTGGGCCTTGGGAGTCTGAGTCACAGCGGCTGCTTCTTAGCACTTAGACCACCTGGACAGGTTCCTTTCCCTCTCCAGGCCTTGGTGAATTTTTCCCTATAGACTAGGAATGATGCTGACTGTGGGTAAAGAAAAGAGGTGTAAAACCTGGGAAGTCGGCACCAGCCGAAAGCAGGGGCAGTAGGGTTCAGCCACCAGGGCCAGCCCGGCCTTCGGCATTGGCATCAGCACCAGGATCTTCCACTTGATGTGGAAGTTCGGGCTTCCGCTCCACAGGACCTCAAGCCAGCCCGGCTGGAGGAACGAAGCCTCCTCCGCTGGGTGCAAGCCTCCAGCACAGGCGTGCGATGGGGCTGCTGGGGGAAGGGGGGGCTTTGAGTTATGATATTTTTATCTTTATAAAGAGCTCTGGGTGGCCCATTTGAAAACCAAATAAATAATAATGACAGTGGGGAAGGAAGGAGCGGGAGGAGGGGAATTTGCTCAGTGCAGCACACCTACTTACTGCTTCTAGAAACAGCCGGGGGACGGGTTCCCAGCTGCCACTCCGTTCTGTGAGCCCTTTAGGGAGATGAAGAAGTACCTCCCCTTCTTTGGGTCGGTCCCTTGCTGCCTTTTGGATACTTAAGGGTCTTCTAGACCCACTGGCCCATCTTCTCACTGTACAAATGAGGACCAAGGAAGGACAGTGACTTGCCCAAAGTCACACAGAGATGCAGGGTCAGAGCTGGGACCAGAACCTCCAGGCTGTCCCAGCCTCAGAAGCAGTGGAGGGCGCACCACACTCTCCAGGCTGTTTGGAGCCAGGTTTGCCCTCCCCCTGCCTGTCCAGACCTTGGACTTCTTGGCATTAAAGTTCTCCTTGTGGGCGCCTTCACTCTCAGTCATGCTAGCATCTGACAGGGGCCAGGCAAAGGCACTGTGTTATCTCTAATCTCATCTCCAGCCTGGGTGGGAGCAGCACGGGGCCGGTTTCCTCATCTGCCCTTTAGCAGATTGGGAAAGGGAGGCCCAGAACGGGGGGGGGG
>PVLD010025022.1:0-24433 GCA_004027595.1 Dinomys branickii | reverse complement strand
AATACCCAAAATGAAGGAAAGAAAGGTTTATTTAGCTTACAGTTTGCGGGGGTTTCAGTCCATACTTGGCTGGTTCTGAAGCACAGTGGCACATGGCAGAGGGCAACAGTTCATGGTGGCAGTACACAGCAAAGCAACAAGCGCAAGAAGGAATGGCAGCCAGCAGGCTCTTTCTCTCCCTTATATGTACAAACTATCCGCCCTAGGGCGGGTTTAGCTCTCACACCCATAATCTCAGCATTGGATCACGGATCAGTCATAAACTCTAAAAGCCACTCCATGACTGCATGAGAATTTGCGGAGACATGCAGACACAAACCGTAACAGGAACTAAGATGTATGAAAGGAAGGGAAAAGGAAAAAACACAAAATGCAAGATAGTTATACTACTAGTTTCACTGAAAAGAAAGGCTTGTGCTAATGTCACTTGGAGAATTTTTTATACCCATTTCTTCTACTCTGTAACTATGTTAAAGATAACAATACTAAAGAAAAGAATAAACATAACAATAGTGAATGTATTTGATAGATTTCCCGCCAGAGACCTGCCCAGTCCTCATGGCAACAGTCCAATGCTGGGTTATAATGATGTTTAGCTCCTTCTTCTCAGAGACCCCTGTAGCTTCTTCTTCCCAGCTGCCTTTGCCAAAGCCCACACAGGTCAACAATGATGCAATCCCCCTTCAGCAAGTTATGCTGAGCAGCCTACGTCAGCTACCCTGTGCCTCCTCCCCTCGGACAGCATATAAGCTCCAACCCTGTCCTTTGTCTTCAGAGGGCCAGCACAGCTGTCTGGGTGCTGACTCCCTCCATGCCCGCATTAAACTTTTATCTCTTGCTGTTTATCTCTCTCTCCTCCTCTGCGTCGTGTTAGATTGAGTACCTGATTCTCACTCAATCTGTATTCGCTGTTGGTATTCTCCTATTATTTTGTTATAAAATTTTGTTTTTATTATTCCCATAAAATAAAAAAGAATGGTGTGTTAAATTTAATTATGAGTCAGGTGTAGGGACTCTTACTGTATTTCCAGCACACTGGGAGGCTGAGATAAAAGGACTGCAAGTTCGAAGTCACCATGGATAATTTAGTGACTAAGTGAGACACTCTCAAACTTTTAAAAAAGGCTTAGGAATGCAGCTCAGCCTGAAGGCCCTTTGTTAAATCCCAATGCTGGAGAGAAAAGCACAAAAAAGTGATTCTTGAGCCTTAGGAATCAACAGAACAGTTGTCATTGCTACCGAAACATAACCAAGGATTGTGGAGAAGGACATTCTTTAGTTAATCTTCCAATGTGTTGCCTAAGGCGCAACCTAGCCGTGATTGTTCGGTTCTGGAGGAAGTCTAGCAGAAGCCTTGTAAGACAACATATGGCCACTCAATGCTTTGCTGTGATGTGCAGAAAGAAATGGTGACTTGATGGCTATCTAGTCAAGCCTCAAGCCTATGGTAATTGAGTTGTATTGTTCTTGCTAAAACCGTTGCTATCCACCCATTAGCCCAGTTGCCAATCTTGTTTTTTCTCAATAAAAGGTTACTGAAAATGGTAATCAAGGCTGCAGTCCAAGAGGCTGTAAGACCCCTGATCCCAGAAGTTTGCCTCTCTTGTATTTCTTGTTCTTCTTACTTTTTTATTCATCCGTGTGTACCTCACTCTTAGGACCTGTTCACCCTGGACAGAAACGGAGAAGAGACCAACAAAGAATATTATGAAATTTGAGTTACCTAAAGAGATCTGAGCTTCTTTTTAAAATTTAAAAAAAGAACCAGAATTATATCATCCTGTGAAATCTTACATGGGAATTGAAGAAAATACAGCTGATTTCCAATGTTTTGAAGTGAACCTTCAGGTAAGATGTTCATCTAACTCTGAAGTACCAAAAAACAATGCAAAACAAAACAAAAATTTAAAAAACCCATGACATCCACAATCAGACACCTCATAAAGTTATGAAAATTAAAATAAGGAAAAACATCGTGAATGCGTTGTATAAGATATAAATGATTAACTAAAGGGAGCAAAAGTTCTCAAGTAACATTGGCTTCCTCATAAAAAGCCACGAGCCTGAGACGACACTTCCTATATCACCTTTCCTTACTAAATCTGCACTCTGATTGTTGGTGCAGTGACAGTATGGACCTCCAGAAATCAGTGCCACTCCACAGCCTGGGTCCACTCACCTCTGAAAAGTAGGAGTGCATTTCTTTTCCCACTACACAGTACCCTAATGAGTGTCTGCAGGTCTTACGTGGAAGTCCGGTAGGGAGACTGATGTGTTTTTGGCAGCTGAGCTCAGAGGGGATCTGGCCTCCCCTTCCTAACAGGGTTATGACAGTGCACATTGACTCAAATCAGGGACCTGATGGAGGATGAGTTCCAGTGATTCACTCAGAGTTCTGTTTGCTTGATCTGGGCAGTTTCTCCTTATACAGGCTCTACCACTGCGCATGAATGAACAATACTAAATACTAAAATATTTCTAGTTATGTGGTCCTGATTAGGTGGTTTTCAGCCCCTTTGGCCTGGGGAGCAGGGTTCTCTGTGCTGCTAAAACCAAAATGTTCACTGACAAGTTCAGACAGCCAGTTTTTTAGCCTAGGAATAGGCAACCTGAAGCTAGTTCAAAGATTCCCAAAAGTGGAAACGACAGATTCTTAGGCATCTCCCAATCTACCATCCCTATCATGTGCCTTTTATCTTCTTGCTTGCAGGAAAAAATACTGGAGGTAATGCTGCTGTCTCAGGTCTGTTTTTTGAGGGGTGTCTTTTGGAGTCAAGGCCTTGCTATGCAGTTCAGGCTGGCCTTGAGCTCACTTTGTAGCCCAAGCTGGACTCGAACGCTGAACGATCCACCTGCCTCAGCCTCCTGAGTGCTGGGATTACAGGCGTGTGCTATCACTCCCGGCTCTCAGGTCTGTTTTTGTGTTTTCCCCCAAGCCACAAGTTTTAATCAGACAGCAGCTCAGGAGTTTTTCCCACTGCTGTGCTCCATCCAGTGGGGTTCTGTACTTACCATGTCAGGGAGGGTAGTAGGTGCTTACTAAGTACATCAATGCCGGGGGCTCCCCAAGGAAAATTGCAGGTAAGAGTAAAGTGAGAAAGAGAGTGTTTGGCATCTGTAGACCTGAAGTAGATGAGAATTCTAACAGCATCTTTGATTTACACACAGAAAATCTCCCAGGTCTAGTGAACAGAAATCTGACTTGAATCACTAGACCCCCAACAGTGAAGCCAGATCTCCTCCCAACTCAGGTACCAAAAGCCTACACCATGAGCCTGCCTGCCAGATTTTCACAAAAGACCTATAGTCATTCACTAGGGTAGCATGTAGGGTAGAAATTTATTCATACTCTTGTAGAAATTTATCAGATATGGATCAGCAAGGCTGCAAAGTGACAATTTTTGGAGACCCACAGTGTCACTGTGCACCAATACCCAGAGCGATTTAATAGGGAAAGGTGATCAGTTCTAGGTTTCTTATGGGAAATCTGACACTACCTGAGATTGCTTTTACCTTATAGATAATCTGTGTTTTCTCTCGTGAATCTTTTAAAAAATCTTTTCCTTCTTCCAACTTTTATGAATTTGTTTATGGTGTCCTGGCATGCATATTTTGGGATTTTTCACATTTGGGGTTTTCTGAAAGTTTTGAGTTAATAATTTATATCACCAAGATTGAAAAAATTTCAGCCAGTTTTTTTCTTGAAGTCTTATATAATATTTCACAGGCAAAATTAATAGAGTTCATTTTCCTCTTTATGTCATAGTGATAAAAAGACTGTGAGTATATGGGATTCAAAGTTGATAAAGCTACTGGACATATCAGTGTGTTCTGAAATTCTATTGACAGGCTCTCTCTCCTACCTCACATAGTAAGACTTGTAACAATTTTGATTATCTATTTATTTATTTTAGCTTTCTCTTCTAATGATTTCATATCTAGTTTTAATTTTTCTCAACTCTGTCTTGGCTGTTTAGAGTATATGAGTTGCTTTCCGTCACTGGAACAAAGTACCCAACAACTGCATCATAAAGGGGGAAGAATTGAGTTGGGCTCAAATGCAGAAGATTCAGGCCTGGGCTGGTTGGCTCCGGTTGGCTCCAAGGCAAAAGTGGCACAGCAGAGGGCACAGCAGAGGAAGGCGTTTCATGCCATGCTGACCAGGAAGCGGAGAGAGGGAGACAGAGCTGGTGACGTGAATATTCTTTCCGGGTCCCCCAGTGACTTCCTTTCACTGACTCCGTCTCCTAAAGCACATTCAGCTTGAAGCTGAGCAGTGTGTGAATCACCAGTAGATGTAGCACCTTATTATCTAACCACCTTCCAACACATGATTTGGGGGCACATTTTACTTCCTAAATGGACACAGAGAGAGGCCAAAATATCAGTGATTTGGAACACTCCAATCCAGGCTATCCTTGGTCATATTTTGCCAAAAAATCATAAATATCCCAACACTTCTCTTTTTTTTAGTTTTAGCTTTTCTTTTGTGAGATAGGGTCTTATATGATAGTTGAGGCTGGCCTTGAGCTCCCTACCTAGCCCATGGTGGCCTCGAACTTACGGCAGTCCTCTTGCCTCAGGTTCTGTGGGCTGGAATAACAAGTATTTGCTACCACACCTGCCTTCCCACCCGTTCCTAGTGCTCAGTAATCTCTTCTTCATGATGCAAATCTCAGAAATTAAGAATGGAATTCTTCGTTTAAGTTCATGTGGAATGAGATTATTTTGAAGCTCTTGGATGAGAGACTGATAGCATTATGGAGAGAGTTAAGTCATTACCAAATGGTGCTTGGAGTCAAGTCAAACAGAATTTATTTATTTTGACAAGACATGAATCCACACATTTAGAGCTCAGAAAATCCAGAAAGTTGTTAGATGAAATTGTATTATTATTCATTCTTTTACCAATAACTCTCAAAATGAACAGATTCTCTTCGATTCCTCTGTAGTCTTCATGCCTATGCAGGTGTATTGTGAGTGTTCTTTGAGCTGAGGGGTGCAGCGCCTATGTACGTGCCCAGCAGGCGTCCTTCTGTCTGTTTCCCCTAGTTCATTATCACTACAGTGGCTTGTATTTTGTGTTTAAGAGAGGGAGTATTCTGAATAAGTACAATCATAATTAAATACAATCATAATTAAAAAGGAAACAGTATCCCATTCTCAATGGCCTGAAGTACACTAAAAAGAAAAGCACAGCTTAAAATTATCCCCACTGTTGTAGGGGGAAATTCCCAAAGACGGTGGGGAGACTGAAGAGACTTAAGTGTTCTCACACACTGAGGCCGAAATGTCATGGAGACCTCAAGTCTCCCATTCCACCCTCTCTGTTATACAAAGAGCAGCTTCAAACATTCTGCATCAAACATGCTGCCACACACAGGTTCCTTTCTGGACCAGTGAGACAGAGTTTGCTGGCTGTGAGTTGATAAATAATAGGCTGCCATCTCCAGAAGTCCTGCGCCTGCTTCCTCCACAAGTGACAGGTGCACTCAGACCCTTACATCCTCCCTCCTGCCCCTGACCCACCTCCCTCCAGCAACTTTCCTTCCAAAGTCATAATGTAGCCTCTGACCACAGGGTCAGGAGCATTCACCTGTGCCGTCTGTGCAGCCAGCTCAGGGTAGGAGTTCTACAGAGTATCACTGCCAGGCCCTGTTAATCTTCCCTGAGTCCCAGGGCTCATAGCCAACTCCCACTGTTATTCGGCCGCCACTTTCAGGAGCTTGGCTTCACCGGGGAAACGGGCTCCTTTAGCACCACCTCCATCCCCAGGCACCGCTCTGCGCTCTCCCTGCTGCCCCAGAGTCTCAGGTGCCCACAAACTTCCTGATCTCATTACAGGTAAAGTGAAGTAATGAGTAGGAGGAGGCCCTGCAGTGATGTGCAGCTCCTTCTGCTGTCCAACTTTCTAGGAGCTGGTTACATCCTCCCTTCATCTGCTTCATTAAACCCCAGGGCCAGAACTCATTGGGAAAAAATCATTACAGAGTCATAGGTGTAACTTTCAGAATATTTTCAAGTACATTCCACACTGATTACAAAAGACTGGGTGCTATGATCAGGACTGTCCTTGGGGAGTGGGGCTGAGAACACAGCTCAGGGCCCCTCCAAGGATCTGCTGTCGGCTGTTTGCTAAGCTGGGTGCTGGCTGTATGCACAAAGATGACTCATGTTCCCAAGTGATGCCTGAATAACTTCTGCACTTCTTTATTAGTGTCTCTGTCAGGCACAGCCACTGGCTTTGGAAGCTCTAGCTGTGAGGTCCGTGCCTAGAGCCAGCCAGGAGGGACGTGTGTGGAATAGGCTGTAAGAATTGCACGCCAGGGCTGGATCCCAACACCATTCAGAAATGGCTTCTTTCTCATTTGTCCATCAGACAATAAAGGAGATCCAAGCTGATGAAAGCAGCTGGTTTGAGAGTCACTGCAGGGCGTCTGCACACTTGCTTAATCACATTTCTCTCCTTTCCTATCATCCCTTTCCTTCTGAGTTCCTTGTTCAGATCATGATGGGAAGGATTGTACTGAATGAATGAGTATAGCTGAGACCTGCCCTTTCAAGGAGAGCCACTGGCACTCAAAGCTTCGAGCTGCTCACATCAAAGGAGTGTCACTTGGCCAATCATGGTTTCCATCAGCATTGAAAACAAGAACCCTCAGCTACTGATGACAGAGGTACCACTTGGCTACCAACCCTCAGCTCATCCTGCCTCTAGGAAGTTCCCAGTCTCTTCCAGCCTGGGCTGGACACAGTGCTCCCATCACACGATTCCCAGTCCATTTCACTTTGTAGATCCAGGAGGACATCTTTGCCCTCTGTGCAAATTGTTTTTAATACTACTCCTAAAAAACTAAAAATTTTGAGAAATTTAGTTGTGGGAAGGGCTGCATGTGCAGTTGGTGAAGGTTATGGAGGATGAGGTACAGAGCCTAATTTTGGGGAACAAGCTGCACATCTGTTGCTGCATTTTAGGGGAACCCAAACATTTCCAATACCCCTTTTCTCTCACTTTATACCTGTGTATCTTGAGCCAAGAGGCATTGTGTGAGAAGCGCCACACTTCTGCATGAAATACTAGTGCTCACTAACTTTCAAGTCTCTTTGCAGTCAAGGGAGCATCTTCAAAAATGTTCAGTATAAAGATGCTTTCTCTCTCTGCACCTGCCCATGTCCAGCCCTTCCTTGAGCAGCTCCCTTTCTTAAGCAAAGGTGCCCTCTATAGTCTGTGCACTCCAGCTCAGGGTTTGAATTTTAGCTGAGTCCAAGGGCTCATGGCCAACTCTCACTGTGGTCAAGATGTCAGTGTCACGAGTCTTGGCTTCACCAGGGGAAAAGGGCTGCTTCTGCTCCCTCTCCATCCCTCAGGTATCATTCTAGTCTCTCCTGCTTCACAAAGAAGAAACTATATGAACATTTTCATATAATTTTCATTAAGATACTCTATCTTAATCATAAAAGTTTCTCAAGTTATATAGAGGCAGAAGTACCCTTGATTTGCAGCATCTGGAACGTGTGCCCATGGGCTCCTCTGGAGTAGAGGTATGGGCTAATTTGTACTCAGGGCACTGGCTGTATGCATGGCCAAGTTCCTACAGCTCAGAGAGATATTTATGTGTGATTCCTGTGCTTCCCTGGGGTATTTTTCTTTTAAGGTTAACTGTCACAGTTTTTCTCTCTTGACATTCAAATCCTATAAATATTGTTGAAGCTTGAATGGATGTGTGGGGGTAATTGCTATAGGAGTTGAACATCAATTTCAGGTCTTGTCCTCTTCTTTTGTGTGTGTGGTTCTATGTATTGAGTTCAGGGTCTCCTGCATGTCAGGACAGCATGCTTTCATTGAGGAATATCACCTGCCTGGCTTTGATGGGTCCTTGTGTTTCTTCCTGTTGAGTCCAACTTCAGTGACTGATACAGAAAGTGCTTGCTTTGGCTTATTCTTTATGCTAGAGAATAGGGAAGGATTTCCACACAAAAAACCCCACTGTGAATCTAAGATAAATAGCGTACCAATTGCAGTCATGTAAGCCTTACTTATGTTAGGAAGACTCAATCTCTAAAAAATCACAGAAGAATATAACACATGTAACTTATTGGAAAGCTATGTGTAAGTAGTACAAGGTCAGCACAATAAGTGAACATTCACCTTTGTTAAGAGGAACAATGATAAACCTGAAAGTCCATAAGGACAGTGAAGAAGTTGGAGCATTTTTGCATCCTGGGGTGCAGGCCTATTTATGTCAAGTCTGAAATTCTATGTTCAGCCTACATGTGAAATACTATAAAGGGCGGCAACTCTTAGCATATCATTTTAAGATAGAATAATTCTAGGCTTAGCACAAGCCGCAAAATGTGTCTTAAGAAACGTCTTGGAGGGGTTGTAAAGAATTAACTTTGCAGTCCTGACTTGGTCATGGAATGCTTCTCCAAAGGCAAAACTTGTCTGGGTTGTTTCACCCCTTCCTTGGCCCTAGATAAACACTGTAACCATGAAGGAAATGTATGGTTATCTAAAGGGGGACATATAGAACAGAGTACAGAAAGTATATATCATTGTGGCTGGAGCCTGACCTGGTCACATGGCACAAGAAAAACAACTGTGGCCAGGGCTACAACATTCCAGTCTATTACCATGGAAACCAAAAATGTATATAAGGTGAGAACAAAGGCAGTTAAGGGCCATATTCTTGATTGGCAAATCAGGGATGAGAGGTGACTGGTACAAATTATTTTTTATTAACTTAAATTAATAAAACTCCATTTGTTCTAAATGAGTTTGTTGCTGTCCTGTGGAATTCAGCCCAGTTTCTGCTGTAACAATACCATTAAACACTTTTCAAATATCATCAGATGTGTTATTAATGCAATCATGTACTATACCCAAATAATTTTATTGAACTTACTCTCATTGAGGAGATTCAGAACAGAATTCTCCATTTAAATACACATAAAATCACTTTCTTTGCTGCTTCTTGAGACCAAAGAGATATACACCATTTTCAGAAATTATTTTTAAACATAATTCATTTTTTAGTTGTGCAAGAAACTGAGTTCACATGTTTAAAAACTGAGAAATACAAACTATATTAAATAAAATTTTACCTGCTATGTATTCATTTACCCAGTTACTCTCAAAATGTGTAGTTTCTCTTGCAGTCCTCTAAAATCTTTATGTATACACGAAATTAAATAGTTTCCACTGCACTTTGAAACTTTTTATTCTTGCATTATCCTTCCACTGTCTAAAATGAGACTTTCTACATCATTCTGTATTTGTATCTCACCATTTGTGCATAAATTTCATAGAATCCCTTTCCAAAAATAGACATTTGCAGATATTTTCAACTAGACAATAAAAGTAGCTCTTTGGCTAACACTGGATTTATGGCTAGGGAATAATGAACACGACAGTGTACAGAAATTTTTCCAGGTCTGATTATCAAAGAGATAATGTATCACTGAGATCATATCTGGAAATGGAATTGCTGGATGCTCATATTTTTTTTCACTTTTATTTTAAAAGTAAACGAACAAAAACATATTAACGAACAGACACAAAGTAGCATAAGAATACTACATTCAAAACTGAGTTACAGACAAGGTGACAGGGAATCAACAATGGTTGTTGCATTACATATTGATAACTTCAAAGTGTATACTCAGGAAGACAGATATAGACATGCAAAATTGATCAAACAAATAATCATCAACTATTCCTTACAATAAAGTGACCTAAGTCAGTAGTACAACTAAGTTAGATATGTTGCATATACATACATACTTACATACATATATAGATAATTATCCCTTCCTTTTTCATTTTTTTATATAATTTTTTTAAGCTGTGAGAGAAAAAGAACTACATCAACAAAAAAAGTGGAAAGCATTAACAAAGGTACACAAAGTAGCACTGTAACAGTATAATCAAAATTGAATTATAGACAAAGCAACAGGAAACCAACAATAGTTGTCGCATTGCATATTGATAACTTCAAAGTGTATGCTCAGGAAAACACATATAGACATATATGATTGATCAAACAACCAGCCATCAACTATTCCTTACCATTAAGTGACATAAGACAATAGTAGAACCATGTTAGCGATCCTGCACATATGTATATAAGTACATACATACATACATTTTTGCCTCTTTCCTTTCTCCTTTCTCTCATCCCATCTGTTCTTTACTTTTGAACAGATTTCCTTCCTGTCTCTTAGTTTATATTCCCACCCTCGGGTTTTTACACAAGTGACACAATATGGTGCTTGCACATGTACCGCTGATTTATTTCACTTATGAGTATGGTGTCTAATTGTGACCAGTTGCCTACAAAGGCCCCAAATCTGTCCCTTTTCACAGCAGAGTAATATTCCATTATATAAAAATGCCAGTTTTTAAATCCAGTCCTCCGTGGATGGGCACTTGCGTTGCTTCCACAGTTTAGCTATTACAAATTGTGCTGCTATAAACATAGGAGCACATATATCAGAGTGATGTGATGTTTTCAGATCTTCTGGGAAAATACCCAAAAGGGGAACAGCTGGTTTTAATGGAACCTCCAGACTGAGTTTGCTCCAAACTGCTCTCCACAGTGGTTTCACAAGTCTGCAATCCCACCAGCAGTGCAGTAGAGTCCCTATTTCTCCACAGCCTCGCCAGCATTTCTTATTGGGTGATTTTTTAATACTGGCCAATCTTACTGGAGTGAGATGAAATCTCACTGTTGTTTTTATTTCCATTTCTCGAATGACTAAAGATGTGGAACATTTTCTCATATATTTATTTACCATTAGTATTTCTTTATGTGAGAAGTGTGTATTCATCTCAGATGCCCATTTCTGGATTGGGTCTTTGAATTTGGACAGGTACATGTTTTTTAATTCTTTGTATGTTCTAGAGAGAGGACCTTTGTCTGAGGGACAGCGAGCTAGGATTTTTTCCCAATTTGTAGGTTTTCTTTTTACATTGCTGGGGATTTCTTTAGATGTGCAAAAACTTTTCAGTAGGATGAGGACCCAGTTACTGATTCTTTGAAGTGTTTCCCTTGCAGTTTCATTTTGTTCATGAACTCTCTGCCTACTCATATATCTGCAAGATTTGTACCTACTTTCTCTTCCAATAGATTTAGAGTTTCTGTTTTAATGTTTAGATCTGTGATCCATTTTGACATGAGTTTGGTGCATGGTGATAGACTTCGGTCTATTTTCAGTTTTTGGCAAGAGGCAAGCCAGTGTTTGCAGCACCATTTATTAAACAGGCCATCTTTTTCCCAGTGAGTTTGGTTGACCCCTTTGTCAAATATTCGGTAGCTGAGTGGGCTTTTCGTTATGGTTGCATCTTCCAGTCTGTTCCATTGATCCTCAGGTCTGTTTTTTAGCCAGTACCATGTCGATTTTATTACAGTGGCTTTGTAGTATAATTTCAGGTCAGGGAATGTAATTCCACCTGACTTGTCCTTGTTGCGCAGGATTGCTTTTGCTATTCTGGGTCTCTTCTGGTTCCAGATGAATTTGAAGCATATCTTCTCTAGATCTGTGAGGTATGCTAATGGTAGTTTAATGGGAATTGCATTGAATCTGTACAACAGTTTTGGTAGTATGGCTATTTTCACAATTTTGGTTCTTCCTAACCATGAGCAGGGGATGTTTTTCCATTTATTGAAATCTTCTTCGATCTCCTTTCTTGGAGTGCTGTAGTTTTCACTGAATAAATCTTTCACATTCTTTGTTAGATTGATTTCTAAATATTTCAATTTCTTGGATGCTATTGTAAAAGGGATGGTTTCCTCAATTTCTCTCTCAGTCTGTTTTTTGTTTGTGTAGAGGAGTGCTATTGACTTTTGGGTGTTGACTTTGTATCCAGCTACTCTGCTGAATTTGTCAATTAATTCCAGGAGTTTTCTTGTGGAATTTTTGGGGTCCTCCATGTATAGTATCATGTCATCTGCAAATAGTGATAGTTTGACTTCTTCCTTTCCTATCCTTATTCCTTTTATTTCTCTCTCTTGTCTAATTTCTCTAGCTAATGCTTCCAGATCTATGTTGAACAGGAGTGGTGACAATGGACATCCTTTTCTTGTTCCTGACTTTAAAGTGAAAGTTTTCAGTTCTTGTCCATTTAATATGATGTAGGCTGTTGGTTTGTCATAGATGGCTTTGATCAGATTGAGGTAGAGGCCATCTATTCCTATTTTTCTAGGGTTTTTAACATGAATGCATGTTGGACTTTATCGAAAGCCTTTTCTGCATCTATTGAGATGATCATGTGGTTTTTGTCTTTGGCTGTATTAATATGATGTAGTACATTATTTGATTTGCGAGTATTGAACCATCCCTTCGTTCCTTGGATAAATCCAACCTGGTCTTGGTGTATAATTTTCCTTATGATTCGTTGTATTCTATTTGCTAGTATTTTGTTGAGTATCTTTGCATCTATGTTAATTAGAGAGATAGGCCCATAGTTCTCTTTCTTGGTTGGGTCCTTCTCTGGTATTGTTATCAGTATAATACTTGCCTCCAGAAAGGTATTAGGGAGAGTTGCTTCCTTTTCGATTTCATTGAGAGTTTGAGGAGTGCTGGCATTAAATCTTCTCTGAAAGTTTTATAGAATTCTGCTGTGAATCCATCAGGGCCTGGGCTTTTTTATGTTGGTAAGTTTTTAATGACATTTTCAATCTCATTAATTGATACTGGGTTGTTCAGGATTTTTGAGTCTTCCTGATTCATTTTTGGTAATTTGTACATTTCTAGGAATCTGTCCATTTCTTCTGAATTTTCTATCCTATGGGAGTAAAGATTTTCAAAGTAGGTATTAATGATCTTTTGAATTTCTGTGGGATCTGTAGTGATTTCATCCTTTTCATTCCTTGTTGTGTGAAATTGAGTTCTTTCCTTTCTTTTTTTGATAAAGTTGCCTAGGGTTTTATCGATTTTATTTATTCTTTCAAAGAACCAACTCTTTGATTCAGTTATTTTTTGTAGTGTTTTCTTTGTCTCAATTGCATTAATTTCTGCCCTGATCTTTATAATCTCCTCCCTTCTTTGGGCTTTGGGCTTGACTTGTTCTTCTTTTTCTAAAAGTATGAGGTGCAGCACTAGGCTATTTATTTGTTCTCTCTCTGTTTTTCTTATGTGTGAGTTCACCACTATAAATTTCCCTCTGAGAACTGCTTTCATTGCATCCCACAGATGCCAGTAGGTTGTATTTGCATTTTCATTTGTTTGTAGGTATTTTTTAATTTCTTCTTTAACTTCTTGTGTGACCCACTGATTATTCAGGAGGTTGTTGTCTAGTTTCCAAGTGTTTATGCAGTTTTTGGTGTGTTCTGTGTCGTTAATTTCCAATTTCATTACACTGTGGTCAGATAATATGCATGGGATAACTTCAATTCTTTTGCATTTAGGTAGATATGCTCTATGGGCTAGAATGTGGTCAATTTTAGAGAAAGACCCATCTGCAGCCAAGCAAAATATGTATTCCGATCTGGTTTGGTGGAACACTCTGTATACATCTACTAAGTCCATTTGTTCACACTTTTGGTTCAGGTCTGTTACTTCTTTGCTGAGTTTCTGTCCAGTTTACCTGTCTCTTTGCGTCAGAGGTGTGTTTAGGTCCCCTATTACAATAGTGTTATTAATTATTTGATTTTTCACGTCTGTTAAGATTTGACTTGTAAAATTTGGTGCTCCATTATTTGGCGCATGAATGTTTAGGATTGTTATCTCTTCCTCTTGCAGCTTTCCCCTAGCTAGTATGTAGTGGCCTTCTTTATCTCTTTTGATTGTTTTTGGTTTGAAGTTTACATTGTCTGCAAACATAATAGCTACCCCTGCTTTTTTCTGGGAACCTGTTGCATGCAGAATTGTTTTCCATCCTTTAACTTTCAGCCGGTGGAATTCCTTTGGAGTAAAATGTGTTTCCTGTATACAGCATATCATTGGATTGTGTTCCTTAATGCACTCTGCCAATCTTTTCCTTTTGACTGGGTTATTGAGGCCATTTACATTAATGGTTATAATGGTTATATGTTGGCTTATTCTAGTCATGCTATTTACTTGTTGTTTTCCTACTTTTGCTATCTGTTTACTTGCTTGTTCTGTTTGAGGGTTCCTTTCTATTGTTGTTCTTGAGATTGTGGTTACTTTTTTCTCTGTCTAGAATATCTTTTAGTGCTTTTTGCAATGCTGGTTTGGTACTCTTGAAGTTCTTCAGTTGTTCTTTGTCATGGAAGTATTTTATTTTTCCATTGAATTTGAAGGATAGTTTTGTGGGATACATCAGTCTGGGTTGGAAACTGTTTTTTCTCTGAATCTGTAATACCTCGCTCCAAGCTGTTCTTGATTTCATGGTTTCTGTGGAGAAGTCTGCTGTGATTCTGATGGGCTTTCCTTTATATGTGGTCTGTTTCTTTTCTCTAGCAGCTTTTAATATTGTGTCCTTTTGCTGGATGTCTGGGATCTTGACTATTATATGTCTGGCTGTGGCTTTATTTGGGTTATGGCTCTTTGGGGTTCTATATGCCTCGATAAACTGTACCTCAGTATCTTTTACCTTGTTTGGGAAATTTTCTGCTATTGTTTCAGCAAATATTCTTTTTATATCATTTGTGTTGTCTCCTGCTGTTTCACTGATTCCTATTACTCGGATATTATTTCTTTTTGCCTCGTCTTGCAGCAGTTGGATTGATTTTTCTTGTATCCTTGATGACTTTATGAGATCCATCCTTTCACACTCATTAGCTGCCATGCTGTCTTCAAGATCTGTAATTCTATCCTCGGCTTCATTTAAGGGGTTTTGCAAGCTTTCAGTGGAAGTTTTCAATTCCTGGCAATCTCTTTGGGCCTGTTTCATTCGTGGTAATTCATTCCTAATTTGCTCTTGTAATGTTTCCATTTGTTTCCTATTTTCTTCTAATGTTTTATCTATTTCTTCTCTATGTGTGTGGAACATTTCTTCCATTATAGTTTTCAATTCCTTTTTTGTCTGCGAGATTATTTCTGCTTTAATCTCTTTTGTGGCCTGATGGAGTTCTTTCTTTACTACGGATGTGATCTTTCCAAAATTTCAGGAATGTGGCTTATTTCTGCTTTAATCTGTTCTATGGCCTGATGGAGATGTTTCGTTACTTCAGATGTAATTGTTTCAGAAATTGCAAATACATGGCTTATTTCTGCTTTAATCTCTTCTATGGCCTGATGGAGATGTTTCTTTATTTCAAATGCGATCGTTTCAGAACTTGCAGGTATTTGGCTTCCTAGTTCCCCTATATCATCGTGGATACTCATAATTTTAGTACAATTTGCCAAGTTATTTTCTGGCTCCCTACTGCTTTAATAGTGGTTGTGAAGGACACTGTCACACACAGTATAATTAGAGCTACTTCTGCCAGGAGGCCAAGTAGAGAGTGAGAGATGTGCATCGCTCTGTGTTTCTATGATCCCCCTCTGAGCTACGCTGCAGGACTCCAGTTCAGTTGTCTGAGAAGGAAATCCTATCCTTGTAACCTAATTAAGCTAATTTAGTTCCACATTTTCCATAACAGAATCAAGAAGTGTTGCATATTTACTCAGTGCAAAGACAAATTCAACAACAAAGTCTCTGTGTCTTTCTCTCCCACGAGTGCTCCAACAATGATTCCAGTGTCCCTGTCTGTGAATCAATACAAATGGACTATGAACTACAGAACTAAGGGTGAGAAATTTTCTAGCACTTATGACTGTGAACTAATTATCTAAGAGCAAACTTATAGAGAAGGAAGGACAATCTATCACAGAAAACAGCATCCGAAGGCAAAAACTTTGGGCAGCTTGATCTCTGGACAGGTTTGCAGAGGAACTTGGAGTTCTGCAAGTGCAGAGCATGCTGGCAGTGCTTGTGCAGAAGAAATACCATGTAGCCACTGCCCCCCATGACGCCCTGAAACAGCATCCCATTGGACCATGACTGCGAGAAGAATCCTTTTTATCTTCTTCTTTTGGTAAAAATAACAATAGCTGTGACCCTTACTAATGTGTGATGAGTTCACGCTGATATCTGTCATGGAATGGAGTAAGTTTGTGCTTATCAGGGTTGAGACCCCAAGATGAGAAGCTAGAGGAGGATGTGCCCCACAAATTTGGGCCTGAGTTGCCTCCTTCAAGAGTATCTGGGACTGATGGTGATGGTCTGGACCACCATAAGGAGACTGCTGGTGCAGATGGAGAGGTCCTGGCCCACCATCCAGGTAACACACAATCTTCTAGCCTATGTCATTGAGGAAATTTTTCACACCAAAAGCTGCTACTGTCTTTGCTGTTCCTTTGGAAGCAAGCATTAGGATATTTGTAAAAACTAAATGCATTAGGATGAGGCATATTGTTTTCTTCTTGGTGCTTCCCACAAACTGCACATATAAATCACAAAAACCAAAGGTCTGAATCATATTTGAAGCCAGTTCTGAGATTCACTTAATGAAGTGTCTTTATTTTGAATAAAGTAAAAATGTCAGAAGAGGGAGAAGTGACTACTCTCCCAGGCTGTCTCGGGAATCTCTTTCATAAACTATTTTCAGAGATAAGCACTGCATTCTGGTAGACGTGTGATTCCCCTGTTGCTAACAGCCAACAGTTCAGGTAGGTAAAAGTATGCACCTCGGGCTCAGTTTTCTCCGTAAAAACAAAAAAATGCTACTATCACTGCTTGCTGCATAAAACCTACAATAAAATTAAAGTTAGGCATTCTTTGTTACCATAACTCACTATTACCTTCATAATGGGAATTTGAGGATTCTCCAAAGAGCAAAATCATTTTATGCTTAATAGTAGATAATAGTTTCTCTATCAAGTAGCTGAAATAGGTAGATGATTAGACAGACAGCTAGATGGCTTCAAATTAAACAGAAATGTACTTAGCAAATTCACAACATATGAAAAAATACAATGCTCATCCCTATTAAAATATAGAAATTCACCATAACTGAGCTACTCAAATTTTATAAAAAAAACCATAATTACGATGACAGGTTTACAGTGCAAGGATAATTTCAGGCTGAACAAAAAAGTTTTCACATGTGTAAACAATGTATTGTCTCACTAGTGTAAGAACCTGACAGAGTAAATAAAAACTTGGTGGTATGATAGACATTTTGAAATGAAAGGAAAATGCTCAAAAGTAAAGGGTAACTGGGGTGTGGGAAAGGAGAATGGAAAGAAGGGAAATTATGTATGTGTGTATATACAGGATAGCTAACAGTTGTACTCCTGTCTTCTATTGCTTTACTGAAAGGAACAGTTAATGATTACTTGTTTGATTACTTTTGCATGTCTTTATGTGTTTTCCTGAGAAACAACTTTGAATACAACCACTGTCAATTTCCTACCACTTTGTCTGTAACTCTGTATTGTTTATATTGCTCTTATGCTATTTTGTAAATGAATGTCTGTGAATATACTTTTTTATTAATTTCAAAAATGAAAGTTTTTATAAAACTTTGAAATTCTGCTAAATCTTTCTGATTGCTTGAAGAAACTATTGTAAAAATCCTTTTACAATGGCTCTCCACCCCCCCCCCCTCCCGAGAGCTCTCTAATCCTATAAGGTCCTGAGCACAACACACATTCCTCAGCACTTCTAGAAGACGTTTCTCTTGGAGATGATGCCCTTCTTCTTTTGGCCTGTGGCCCTTGCCTTTTAAAGATCCACTGAATACTGCAGATGTGAAGACTCCAAGGAATTCTCAACTGCTCTTTTGCTTAGCCACAGAGTTTAGACTTTCAAGAGAAAGTTTACCTGGCACGTGTGTAACTGAACGACTTGATAGGTCTGCCTGGTGTCTGCAAGGCAGACGAGAGCCATGTTGGTCCTTCTGGCAAAGTGAGGCGCCTCAGGTCATATTTGTAGCTCCATGATTTCTACAGATCTTGGATGCCATGAAGTGTCACCTTCATTGCACAGTGTCACCTTTCAAGTGTCACCTTGCCTGGCAGAAAGAAACCTTCTGTGACTCTCAGTCCCTGATGTGCAACTTTTCCTCTCCATCCATAATTACCATACGTGTTTAATTCAGAAGTTTTCTCAGGCTCAGTTAAGGTTTAATTACTTTAAGAGGAAAGATAAACACTGAGAAAGTGAGCAACTAGCCAAGTTTCTGTGTCTAGCTTCCTATTCTCTAGAATTGTGTTCAGGCTGTGATGTGAAGGGAAGACCAACTTAGGGGATACAGAGTAAGTCACCTCCCCCTCCTGTCAAGTACTTCTTTACACACAGAAGTATAATAAATAATGATCCGTACTGGGGACTCTGCTTTCTGAGCTCTTCCCAGCCATGAACATGGTCAGGACAAGAGTCAGGTTGCTCTATCGTACCAATAGCGCAGCAAAGTCTGATGAACCTCTACTTTAAAAACAGAAAATTCTATCCTATAGTATCTGTGTGCTTATTGTGTGAAGGTGCAACTTGTACCAAGTAAATACTAGAAATATTTGTACCATAAAAATATCCCTTTGTGATAAGTACTAATTTCATCCCCACTGAAAATTCAAGACCTTCTACTTGAGCAAGTTTCCCAAAGACACAAGCAAGGAGAAATGGAAATACAAGAATAAAAATTTCCCTGATGCAAAAAAAAAAATTAGATTGAGCTTCTTTGTCTTTCCTTCTCCTTTTTTTCTTTTCTTTCTTTCTTTCTTTCTTTCTTTCTTTCTTTCTTTCTTTCTTTCTTTCTTTCTTCCTTCCTTCCTTCCTTCCTTCCTTCCTTCCTTCCTTCCTTCCTTCCTTCCTTCCTTTTTTCTTTCATCTTATTTGAGTATTTTCGAAATCAACAGTCCCAATGTTTACCTTGCCCCATCAACATATGCAGAAGTCTTGGTAAGCTAAGTAATGATCTTACCGGTTTTGAATCCCTGGAATATTTTTCTCAAGTCCCTGAGTTCCTTCTGGAAATGTGGTCATCAAGGAAAATCATCCCATATCAACCACATCCTGTGGTAAGAGAGGAGTCAAGTTCAGTGTGTGCTTCATTCCTGGTTGCTAAGCATTATCCTATAATCAACATGAGATCTTAAAATTTATTTTTCAATAAAGGCAGTACAGTAACACAAAAAGCCACCTGAACCTCCCACTAAAATTACAGTAAATTGTACATGATAAATGGTATAGTCAAGTCCTCTTTCTGGGCCTTCAGTTATAGGTTATCATGAGAATGTGTGTGTATGTTTGCATCCTCTTTGGCTACAAGAGGTGCATTCCCCCCTTATTTTTACAATACCTTTAGTGGATATCTTACAATATGTATCTCATCCTGGTTGGTGCTCGCTTCAGCAGCCTGCTCCAATGTTTTTCAATAAGCAAAATTTTTGCTGCCTTTTCTCTTTTATTAGTAGTGGATTAGTAGTTATATATTGATTTTATTTGGGATAATGGATTGTATTTTTGCATATTCATAATGTGTATAAAATTGACCATTTACATTCCCCATTATCTGGTTACACTTTCATTCTACCTCCCCATTATTGCCTTCCTCTTTTCTCATAGTTTACTATTTTATAATCTCTCTCTCTCTCTCTCTCTGTCTCTAAGATTTCATACATGAGAGAAAACACAAAATATTTTTCTTAGTGTGGCTTGTCTTCACGTAATTGCCATGTTTTCATTTTTTTTGTTTGTTTTTGTTGTTGTTATTAGCTTTTTGATTTCTTTTATTTCAGTACCGGGAATTGATCTCAAGACCTTGTGCTTGCCAGGGAGGTATTGTTCTGCTGAGCTATATCCCCAGCCCATGATTGCCATTTTCTGACAGCGTTATAATTTTATTATTTTTAATAGGAAAAAATTCCGTTGCGTATATATGTCACTTTGCATATATATGTCACTTTTAATCACCTAGATTGTTTCCAAAATTTAGTTAATGTGAATTGCACCAAAATAAACATGGGTATGCAGTTATCTCTAGAGTACGGTAACTTTAATCTTCTATGGGAGCAAGTATACCTGGATGAGATGGAAATTTGATTTTTAAATTTGGGGGGAAACTATGTTGAATTTTATGATAGCTCTACTAACATACATTTCCACTGAGAGTGTAGAAATGTTTCTTTTGTCCAGCACTTTCACCAATATTTATTGTTCTATTTTATTCCTGATAGTAGCCATTCTGAAATAGGCTTCCAGTGTCATTTTGGTTTGCATTTCCCTGATGGATAACGTTATTGAGTATATTTTTATGTACATTGGGTCATTGACACTGCTTTTCAAACGTCTGTTCAGTCCACTTGCGTGTGCATTCCTTCCCTCTTTGTGTTACCTTTTTGAGCTCTTTCTGTATTCTGGATATTAATTCTCTGTCATAGAGTAGTTGACAAAGTTGCTCTCTCATTTTCTATGGTGTCTTTTCGCTGTGCTTCTTTGCTGTGCAGAAACGTTTCAGCTTGATATAATCTAATTTCTCACCCTTTGTGATTAGCTCCTCGACTATTAGAGTTCTGTACCTGTCTTAAAGGGTTTCCCTGATGTTTTCACCTAAGAGTTTTGGTTGCATAACTCATAATGAAGCTCTTTATCCATTCTGAGTTGAGTTTTGTTTTACAGGATGAAAGAGGGAACTAGTCTCCATCATCCACCTATAGATAACCAGCTTTCCCAGTGCAATTTAGTAAAGTAGTTATCTTTTCTTTAAAACACTGTTTTGGTACTGATGGGTTTCTCGTCTCACTGTAATTCCTGCCTTGTCACCATGGCGTCCAGTCAATATGATGCTGGAGGTCATATGTTGTGCTGTGCCTGTATGGTACCAAGCCAGTACAGCATTGGCCACTAGAAGTCATATACTAAGTGCCACCCTTCTTCCTTTGAGTCAAATTATGACTTCCTGCTTCCCTTTTTGTACTATCCTGTTTCCTTTTCCCATACTCCCCCCCAATCCTGGTCTGCCATGTCAGGCGGTCCACCTCCTAATCAGGCGATCCGCCTCCTAATCCCTGCCTCCAGCCTGGGCCTATTTAGCCCTTGACCCCGTGACAGGCCCTCAGAACTTCCACATATCTCTTCTCTTCCCTACTGTGGCCTTCTCCACAGCCACAATAAAGGCATTTTATTCTGCTTTACCTCTCTCTGTGCTAGAAAAACCTACCAGGTAACTTTCTTGAAATTATATGACTGTGAGAGGAGTGCTGGTTTTGTGTCTTCTACCCAGTGTCATAAGTCTATATGTTTATTTTTCTTTGTGTGTGAAGGTTTTCATTATTATGGCTTTGTTGTATATTTTAAATTGAGCATTGTTATGCCCAGAGTGTTGCTTTTGCTCATGATTGCTTTGGCTTCCCTGGATCTTTTGCATTTACATATGTCTTAGTGTTCTTTTTTTCTTGTTTTTTACTTCTGCAAATAATGCCACTGGAATTTTAACAAAGACTACAGGAAGACAGGTCCAGGCAATGGACCTTCCTGATGTTGCCACTAGGCTATCTGCATAGCCCAACCACCTGGGCCAAGCCACATTCTGTGTCACTGTTTTGTATTGATGATAGTACATTAACGTTTGACTGCCTTACAGATTTGAAAGCCACTGTGCATAGTTGAAAGGAAGCTTTGCTGGCATGGGGGTGGGCCATGGACAAAAACAAGGTCCAAGGATTTGGCTTGTCTGTGGAATTCTTGGCTGTTACCTTTTCAGATAATACCAGATCTGAGACAGTATGCCAATTACAGGTTTATGTGGGCTTGCCTGGTTTTTGGCAGATGTACTGCCTCCAGCTCCGCTGCTGTGACTTTTATACCAGATGATCAAAAGGAGTACAACACAGAGCTGAACAGGTGGAGCGGAAGTTTACTAGCAACCACAGCCAGGCGTGGTGGTGCCCTCCTGTAATCTCAGCGTTCCCTCAGGCGGCTGATGCAGGAGGATCATTGCAAGTTCGTGACCAGCCTGGTCTACAAAGTGAGCTCAAGGCCAGCCTGAACTGTAATGAGACCCTGTCTCAAAAAGATAAAAACTAAATAAATAAAAAGTGTTACCAACCCTTCCCATGGTGCCAGTTATTGGAGACCCCTGCAGTGGGTTTCAGTCCCCTGTCTGCGTTACAGCGTATGATGGGAAAGGAAAGACAGCGCAAGAGACAAAGTAGTGAGGTGTGTAGCAGGGAAACATGACCCACAGCTGCTCTCTAGGAGAAAAGGGCCCCAAATTCCCCACTAGCTAGCATTTAATTAGCAATGTAGGGGAGGGGTTAGGGTGCTGTCTTGCTTACTTTTTCTTCTTGCTCAGATAAAATACCCAATGCCCAAAATGAAGGCAGGAAAGGTGTATTTAGCTGACAGTTAGTGGACGTTTCAGTCCATACTTGGCTGACTCTGACTCAGAGGTACATGGCAGAGGGCAAACTGTTCGGGACAGCAGAGTACAGAAAAAACAACCAGCAAAGGGGAGAAATGGCTGCAAGCAGCCTCTTTCCTTCCCTTCCCTTGTAAACAGCCAACCCCCACCCAGGGGGTGTGTAGCTCTCACACAGTCTCCATGCCCTCCTCTTCCACAGGCTCAGGATGTGTACAAAGGAAGCACCCTGGCTTCCTGCTGAGTCACTCAGCCAAACCTCTAGGCTCCCCAAGTTGACACAATGTATCAACCATAACCGGTGCTTTTCCCAAAACACCATGGAGGCCGTGGTAGAAAGAGCAAGTTTAACACCATAAAGGAAACAAGCAGAGATCCATTCTGGCACCTGGGTGCTAATCTCATTGAGCACAGGAAGGTGATTTCTGTATTCCAAAACCAGCTCAGGAGGCAGGCAGGGCAAGAACCTAGGATATACTCTTGTCAATTTACAATTTTTGCTCCCCAACAAAGCTACTTGCTGGATAGACACATCAGAAGCTCCTTCTCAGGACTCAGAGAGGGCTGTTGCACAGTCCCAGAGGTTGTTGACCCCAATCGACCATCTATCCTGACCATCAGTGCAGACTAGGATGGATTTGTCTGGGGCCTAGGGCAAAAACGGGAAGCAGAAGCGCCCTGTTGGGTTTTGGTCACAGCTGTGGAAGGGAGCCGAGACCCGGTATTCCCTGAGAAATGGCAACACTTTACCCTGCTCTGCATGCCTCAGAAAGCTTGGGACAGATAGAGGGCTGGGTATGGAAATGAAGAGTCCATCCTAGGAGAGGGGTGGCATGTGTTGGGGTATATACCTCCAATAGCAGGCGTCTTTCTCTGCTGGCCTGTTGGCAGCCACACTGGCAACAGTTTGGAGACCCACGTGTTCGCTGTCTAGCTCATTACCAAAGTACTCTGGCTTGAAACTGGAACAGGCAGGTCAGCCAATGGGCAGAGCTGTGGCTACTTGTGATGCATGAAGAAGTCCCCCTGCATGTGTGCACAGACAGTTGGGCTGTATTTCACGGGCTGATGCTCAGGCTGCTGGCTTAGGGCCCTGTCCCTAGTGTGGACCTGACCACTGGTGAGACATTTGGCCAGAAATCTCACTATCAAGCCTGGCATGATTCAGGACATCAGCCCCTCTTCTCACCAGGAAATGACTTAACAGATGCCTTGACCAGGTGTTGCACTAGTTGACCATTAGAAATAGTATTGACCAAAAATACTGACTTGCGTATGGGATGCCACTAGGAATAGCATCTGACCAGGGGCAAGGACCATAGACTCAGCCCTCCAGGGTGAAGCCCTTGCTCAACATATGGCCCAGGCCTTGAATGTTACCTGCCAGGCTTTGATGTTGCTTATGAATGAAACTGTTCAAATGAAAAAAAGTGGTTTTACAAAACCACGTGTTTCTTGATGTGTTAATTACAACACAAGGCAGTATTTGTACCCTGTTAAATATAGAATGTTATATCTATACACCCCGAACCTTTGAGAGGGTGGGAAGTGGGGAACCACTCAGACTGCTTCAATGCTCAGGGGCATCTAGGGACCCTTGAGGACACGACGCTGCTTGTCTAGCACAGGCGCACAGTGGGTACAGTTATGTAACCGTGACAGCACAGGTAAACACACCTGAGACACACACGTGCTAGTTACGGCACTATGTACGAATGTAAACCTGAGACAACAACCGGTATAAGATTTATGCAGTACAGATGCAGGCAGTGCTTGCTTTGCCCTTGTGCTCTTGGACTCTTGTGCTCTGCTCTCTCCCATGTTGGTGATGCCACTGATGACTTGTACATGTGCATTCTTTTTTAAAATCTATTTTAAAAATAAAAGAAGGAAAACATATTAACAAACAGTCATCCGTTCACAAAATAGCATAAGAGCAATACAAACAATACCAAGTTACAGACAAAGTGGTAGGAAATTAACAGTGATTGTTGTATTACTATTGATATCTTCAAAGTGGTTTCTCAGGAAAAAGGAGACGTGCAATAATGATCAAACCAGTAATCATTAACTGCTCCTTTCAGTAAAGCAATAGAAGACAGTAGTACAACTATTAGCTATCC
>PVLD010025021.1:0-24434 GCA_004027595.1 Dinomys branickii | reverse complement strand
TGTATACATCTACTAAGTCCATCTGTTCACACTTTTGGTTCAGGTCTCTTATTTCTTTGCTGAGTTTCTGTCCGGTTGACCTGTCTCTTTGCGTCAGAGGGGTATTTAGGTCCCCTATTACAATAGTGTTATTAGTTATTTGACTTTTTACTTCTGTCAAGATTTGACTTGTAAAGTTAGGTGCTCCATTATTAGGTGCTCAGCATTTTTAACAAGTTGTGTATTTGAGCAAATACTTATCTTGCATTGATTCTGTTTCAGGTGCAAGCTGAGGGCATTAGCTAGATTTTCTCATCCACTAGGTGATGAGATGGATCCTGTTAGTAAACAGGCTATACAGATGAGGAAACTCAGGCACAAGGTGATGTCCAAGGATACACAGCCCTCTGGTATCTATATCCCAGAGCTGGTTTTTTGTTGTTGTTGGTGTTGGGGTGGTTGTTTTGAGACAGGGTCTCTATTTAGTTCAAGCTGGCCATGCACTCACTATGCAACCCAGACTGGCCTTGAACTCGCAGTGATCCTCCTGGTTCAGCCTCCCAAGTACAGGTGCGCAGCACCATACCTGGCTAGAGTCTATGTTCTTCACTAGTATGCTTAAGTTTGATTTAGAAATGTCTACGTAAAAGTTGGGAGGTTGAGCATAATCTTGGGCTTTGGAAGTTTTCGGCCCGAAGTTTCCCCAGAATCAGGGCGGACGACCCCTTTGGGAAAGGTCAAACTGAGCAGCAGATATAATTAGTGGAGCTCACAGAGCACCTGCAGGCTGTTGACACTTACCGAAAATCGCGGCTGCTTATCCGTAAGGACAGGAATAACCCAGCCGGAAACGGAGCCCTGCGCCTGCCTCTGCTGCCCGCTCCTGTGGAGCTCGCCCAGTCTCATCTTTCCAAGCTCCTCTGCCAATCCTAGAGCCTGTGCTCCAGCTCCTATTTAAAAGTAACCACTGTTCTTCGGACCACAGCGCTGGGAAAAGGCAGCGAAGAGCACCCGCTGGTAACTGGCCCGACTTGGCCTCGGGCAGTCTCTCAGAGGCGCCGAGAGCACGCTTGGGACCCCAGGACTCCAGCGTCCTTCAACTGTTAAAGGTTGCGCTTTGTTCTTTACCACTCTGCTGCCACTGAGGCTGCAGTCGGGGAGCTGTTCATCTTTAGCTGCTTGTGCTTACTGTAGAAATTCAGTAATGCTTCTAATTAATTTTTAGTCTTCTTAATGAGGATCAATATCTTTATCATGTGTTCTAAGATTTCCTGCCAGAGCATCTCCATTTGGAACAACAGAAATGACCAGGAAAATGCGGGGAAGACGTACTACAACAAAGTCAAGTTATAACAACAGCTGCTTGGTTGAGTAAGTTGCCCCGAAACCTGATTTCCTCTGATCCAATTATGTTAGAAAATTCAACTTGGATAGGAAGTCTTTTTCCATGAAGAGGAGTGGCTACCTTTCCCAGCCCTGATATGATCTACTGTGCAATACTCGAGGTTATTGCACTCATCTTTCAGCTGACACAGACCTGTCAAGTTGCCTTTAATCACCAGCCCCCCCAGCTTGGTAGCAACTCTCCAAATAGGTAACTCTGCCGTTAGTTATTTGATTTTCCTTGGCCCAGAAGATGCTTCTAAAACTGGAGCTCTTCTGAGGTCGCGTAGGCTTGCCACCCTCCAAAGGCAGGAAGCGCGGTTCTCACAAGTTTATCTCACAGTGCCTGACACATAGAAGGTAGTCAGCAAATACTTGTTGATTTAGTAATTGTAGTTATATAAATCTACAGTTTTCTTAAAGGCCACTTTTCCTGAATGGGAATTTATGTCCTGAGCCAGTACAAGTGCCTGTAAGGTTTCACTCTTCATAGACAAAATGAGAAAATTTAACATAGTGTATTAAGGTTTCCAGAAAGCTCTATTTATTTGCTGCGAGAGACTGTCTAAGGCTGTATTCCTCCTGATCTTGGGGTGCTAACCTTGTGTTCATTTGTTGGGTGGTGGTAATGGATGCAACTACCTTCACTGCGTTGAAACCTGCCTTAGGCTTTTAAATAGCCCCTCATCTTTTGCCTGGATGACTGAACCACGCTCTGGAAATGTCCCTCTTGAGTCCGTGGCTGCCCCTGTGTATCTACACAGCTTCCCCCTCTCTACATCCATGCTGTCCCCATCCATGTCCATGACTACCCAGTCTATGTCCATGACTGACCCTTATCTATCCAAATACACATCTGCCCCACCTAGGTCCATCGCTACCACCTATCTATGTTCAAGACTGCCTTACCTATCCATGTCCGTGGCTGCCCCGTCTATGTCCACGGTTACCCCTTATCTGTGTCTATGGCCACCCCATCTAAGTCCATGGTTGCCACTGTCTATGTCCACACTTCCCCATTAACGCCTATGGTTGCTCCTTATCTCTGTCTGGCTGTGCAACCCCATCTATCAAGATTTAGTTACAAGCCAGAAAGGTGAGTTCTGGCTGGTGTGGGCATTTCCTCAAATATAGGAGAGCTATTTGGAAAAGGATGGGTCTAAATGTAATGTGCTGTCTTGTATCTGACCCTAGGATAGAATTAGGACATTAGTAGAAAAACTGGCAAAGGCAATTTTGCTGATAAGTCCATGATAATCTCATAATAATGTCTTGCTAATGAAGGGTGTTGCCATGTAAGATATTGACAATATCAAAAAATTGGTTCAAGGTTATGGGAAATATTGTACTATTTTTGTTACTTTTCTGTATGTATTAAATTGTTCCAAATTAAAGGCTAGTAATAGAAAAATGCTCCTAATCTATGGGGTATGATTGAAAATGATGGCGACTACTTAAATTTTAAACATTTTTTATAGTAAAAGACACTTCATCATGAATCCCCCTGAAACTACTCTCCTTTGGGTTGAACATATTCATCCCAGCATTCTTGATAGCTTCTAAGGCAGTTCTGGAAGTCCTCTTTTGTGAGTGTGTTTGGGTGCCCTGGGTGGCTACCTTGATGTTTTGAATGAATTCCAAACAGTTACCTTTTGTGTTTATTTTGAGTTTGGGGAAAGGCCAGAAGTTGCATGGTGCCAGATCCAGTGAATAAGATAGATGAGGACATGTGGTAATGTTTTTATGAGGTTTCCTTTCTACTAGAAGATGCTTAGCAGCAGCATTCACTGAGATTCAATCACACCTGTAAGGACACTCATGAAAGAGGACTTCTATAACTGCTTCAGAAAGTAGCAGTTCTGATGGGATAAGTGTGTTTGCAGCAAGGGGGAGAATATTGAGGAGGATTAACAGTGATGTGTCTCTTACTGTAAAAAATTTTAAAAACCCTTAAATATTTACCATATATTTTGATCATTATTCCTATGTGCTCAGCAATCAACTTGGCTGGAGTTACATTTTGAAAGTGTAAATCAGAATATAGTGGTATTGGGCTGTGGATGTATTTTAGTGGCAGAGCACATGCTTAACCTGTGGGTGGCCCTGGGTTCTCTTAGTTTCCTTAAAACTTAATAGCTTCCATTGCACTGTGATAGAATCACGAATCCATACTGGGCCTCATAAACTTGTCCTGCTAGCCCCTCCACTGTCCCCTGTGTGTCCATCTCACTGTTGGGCACTTTGGTCACGCTGGCTTTCCTATAGTTTTTCACTAGCCCAGGCTTCTAATAGGAGCCTAAGCCCTACTTTGAACTGTGCATGCAAGGATGTAGGTTGCATGCTCCTTATGCCAGTCTAATACCTGATAATCTGAAGTAGGGCTGAGGTAGTGATGCTAGTGCTGGGCAGAGGCTGCACATACAGATTAACTGCAGAGAGGTTTGACTGCACAGAGACCTTAATAAATCAATTGCTTGCAGACTCATGTCAGAACCCTTGTAGTGAGAGGCAAGTGGCAGTTAAGCTTCATCTGGTGTCATGTCTTATAGTTACAAAGGAGTTGACATACATCAATTGTATAGGTGCATCTTGTGGCAGGTTTTAAGTTAGAATCCAATGCTTATTTTAGTCCACATGTAGCCCATCCATTATTTTATTTACCACTTCTACTTGTGCCTCTTTCTAACACTGTGCACTCAGTCACAGTTTTGGTAACCCTAGAAGCTACATCTAGCCAAAATGAATAAAAACAAACCTCACTGGAGAGCTTTTTTGAAGAGTGGGAAAGACCCAGTGATGAGAGAGCACAAGACTCTAAAGCTGCCAAGAAAAGGAGAGCCACATTTAATAGAAAACACAGTGGCTCCTTGGCTCACAAGTTTAACTTGTTCTATGATTCTGGGAAAGATGGTTGTGTTTGTGTTCATACTGGGAAGATGGCTATGGTCATGTTTGTCACTGATGTGGAGTTCTCAAAGAGAAGCAAAATTTTTCCAAATACTTCTGTTTGCAAACGAAATTGTTTGCAAACAGAAGCTTTCATGAATCAAGGTATTGCTCTAGTAAGAGCTTACTCAAATTATAGGTTCATTAAACAGGTGATTCACATCCTGCAAGCCTGCTTTGTGTAATATGTGGTGACCAGCTATCCAATGAAGACATGAATCCTTCAAAACTACTTTAGCACATGGACACCAGGCACCCTACATTAAAATACATGCCTTTGGATTTCTTAAGAAAGAAAATTGAGCATAAGGACCGAAGCAATTACTGAAGACCACTACTTCAACAAACATGTCTGCCCTGAGAGCATCATTCTTGGTGGGAAATCATATTGCTGAAGGTAAGAAGCCCTTCACTGTTGGTGAAGAGTTGATTTTGTCTGCTGCAAAGGCCATGAGACATGAATTTCTAGAAAAGGATACAGTTTAAGAGGTGGCATGTGCTTCTTTTTCAACTAGCATCATAATTAGATAGATTAATTAAATAATAGAGGATATCAAGACACAATTGTTAGAGAGGATTAATGAGATACTAATCCAGGTTGATGAGTCTACTAACGTTGATAATGAAGGAATAATGCTTGTTTTTGGAGATCTGTTTTTCAGGAGGATGTGCATGAGGATATGTTATGAGCACTTCTTTTGACAACCAAAACCACAGCTGTAGAATTAGTACATATTAGAAAGACTGAATTGACCATTTTGTGTGGTTATATGCACAGACAGCACAGCTGCCATGACAGGACAGCTTTCTGGTTTTCCTATTGAGATCAAAGAGGTTGCTTCTGAATATGAGTCTGTGCATTCTGTCACCCACAGAAAAATACTGGTTGGCACAAAAAAAATCTCACAGGAATTTAGTAATGTATTGGAGGATGCAATTAAAATATCAACCACATTACCGTATGTGCCCGTAACTCATGTTTATTTGTTCAGCTCTTGAAGGAGGTAGATAGAGAGCACACAGGTCTTCTCAGACAGAGGGGCAAGATGAGTGTCTCAAGGTAGATCCCTGGCTAGAGATTATGAGTCATGTGAGCTACTGCAGAGATCAGAGATTTCTTTTTTCTTTTCTTTTCTTTTCTTTTCTTTTCTTTTCTTTTCTTTTCTTTTCTTTTCTTTCTTTCTTTCTTTTTTTTTTGTTTCTTGAGACAAGGTCCTGCTATATAGTTCAGACTGGCTTTGAGCTCACTATGTAGCCCAAGTTAGCCTTAAACTCATGATGATCCTCCTGCTTCAGCCTCCTGAATTTTGAGATTACAGGGTGGGCACCACTACTTTTGGCTTTCTAAAGGTAGATCACTGGCCAGAGTTTCTGAGTTATGAGAGCCATTCCAGAGATTTCTTCTATAAAAGTCACCACTAGAAGCATATTTCAGTGACCCAGAATGGGTTCCCAAACTTATTGATGTGACATATTTAATCATCTGAATGAACTCAATCTGTCATTTCAGGGGAGAATGACAGCTGTGTTGTGTCATCAGGTGAATGGGATACATTCAAAGCCAAACTAGAATTATGGGGGCTGCAAATGAACTTTGGGATTTTTTGACATGATCCAAACATTAGCAGAGATTTTGAAAGAGACAGAACCATGGTCTTCTTTCTCCCAGCTGGTGCATGATTGACTATACCACCTTTCAAAAGAATTTGAGCATTGCTTCCCAACTACAAAAGACTCCCAAATTGGGAGGGGATGGATCTAGCATCCATTTGTGAACAAGCCAGGTGAACTGACTTTGTCCACATCAGAAGAGAATCAGATGTTTGCAATTGCAAATGATGGTGGCTTTAAAATTATGTGTGAGGCAATTTCAAATATTTATATGTTTTAGATTAAAGTCAAGCCAGAATATTCTGAGATTGCCACAAAAGCCCTGAGAGGTCTGCTTCCATTTCCAATCTCCTATCTTTGTGAAGCAAGGTTTTCTGAAGTGACAGCAATCAAAACAAGGTTATAGGGAATGCCTAGTTGCAGGAAAACATGCTCAGGGCTCCCAGTGATCCTGTATTATGATGAGATATATACTTATTTTGTTATATATTACAATGTAGTACTAATAGAAATACCACGTTACTAATAGAAACCATGTTATAGTTTGTAACTAGATATCCTTCCAAAGCTTCATGCAGTTATAGGTGGCTGGATCTATGATTTGTTCTGATGGGATCGATGACATTATGCTGGGTTGATTCATGATGGGATGCTAGGATTAAGGGTGTGTGCTTACTAAATTATTCCACTGATTGTGTTGGCACCTGCTCTAAGCTGAGCAGCCTAGATAGACTATAAAAGGGACAGAAAGAAGCTGCTACTGCCATTTATGGCTTGTTGCTTTGCTTGCTTACTTTGCTACCTTCTTTCTGCCATGAACTGTTTCTCCTCTCTGATGTCTTTCTGCCATGCCTGCTTCAGAGCTAGCTGATTTCGGACTGAAATGTCCATAAATAGTGAGCTCAACAAACCTTTCCTCTTTTTCACTTTGAGTGTCATGTATTTTGTTTCAGTAATGAGAAAATATAACTGAGACAAAATTTGGTGCCAGAAGTGGGATTGTTGCTCTGACTGTACCTGACCTTGTGGTTTAGGAACCTTTGGGATGAGTTTGGGGGAAGAGTTTGGAAAGGTTTAGAGATGCCAGGTGAAAAAGCAGCCCTGGAAAGTTTTAGGCTGTCCTTGATAGGAGATTTTTCTTAGAGCTCAGAAGACTAGAATGCTGATAGAAATGCTGCTAATAAAGACCAAGCTTAGAAAATTTCTGCTGCAAAGGACTGCATTGGCTGTTGGACTCCAGATGATGTGTGTTATGCCTGGAAAGTTTGTATGCATTTTGCTTGTGTCTAGAGACTTTGACTAAGATGGTGATTAAGGGTGACAGACTAATTAATCTTGCAAAAGAAATTTCAGGGCAGTCTAGTGTTGATGCCATGGTATGGCCACTGTTGAGGGCTTTTAGCCAGATTTATGTTGAGAATTGTGAGTTTAACCAGAAAGGAAGCTCCAGTAAAGTTGTGGACTTCAATGACAAGCCATAAGAGACCTTGACTGATGAGAAGGAATAGGAGGACAGTAGAAAATACGGCCTGAAGACATCACAAAAAACAACAGAACTCCACCCTTTGCAGCCGCAAAATTGAAAGACTTGGCTTTACAAAGAAAGCCCCAGAGCATCATGTTCCAGAATGGTGGAAGCCTAGGGAAATTGTCCTTTGGGATTTGATTCCCAGGCACTCAACCCCTACAGCCAAAAGGGAAGGAAGCCTGGCTTCTGCTCCAGCTGGTGACAGGCCTTGGCATCATCCATGTGTTGGTTTTAGGTGCATGAAGAATACAAGAGTTGTGGGTTTGGGCAAGATTCCACCCAGATTTCAGAAGAAGGCCTGGGAGGCCAGAGTATACCCCTGAGAAGGCAGTGTGTGGAGCTGTGAGTGTAAAAAGGGTGTAAAACCAGAGTTGCAGTGGAGACCCCAGAAGTTTGAAGAAGGCAGGAATGGAGATCATCTCAGGAAAACTGCAAGGAGGGAACAGAATGGGACAAAGAGAGAAGCTGTGGGAGATACAACCACCAGCAGTGCTGTAGGGGCAGAAACACCCAAGCCCACTGGAGTTCACATCTTGCCATAGAGTCCCTCAGATGCTAGACATGGAACTATATGACTTAATTATTGCTCTGCTGGGTTTTGAATTTTCTTTGGTTCCATTCTTTTTTCCCCTGTATTTGTAACTTTTGGAATGGTAATGTTTATTTTGTGTCATTGCATGTTGGAAGTGTACAACTTTCTTTTCACTTGTACAGGACTTTGCAGCTAGGAGTTTGCCTCAAATCTCAGAGAAGACTTTGGGCTTGGGCTTTTCAGCAATGGTGAAACTGTTAGGATTTTGGCAACTCTTTCAGATGGACTAAATACTTTTTGCATCGAGGGATGTGTATAAGTCTTTGGGGGGCAGGGATGGAATGTTATAGCATTGTCTAGATGTTCCTTCCAAATCTTTATGTAGTCATAGGTGGGATTTTCAGATGTGACTGAATCTCAAATTTGTGATACTGGGATCAAGGACATGATGCTGAGATTGAGTCATGGTGTGATACTAGGATTAAGGGTGTGTGTGATCATTAAATTAGTCCTCTGATTTGTTGGCACCTGCCTTAAGTCAAGTAGCCTAGATCAAATATAGAAGAGGCAGGAAGAAGCTGCTATGATAATTGTGACTTGCTGCTTTGGTTGCTTACTTTACTACCTTCTTTGTGCCATCTCCTCTCTGATGTCTTTCTGCTATGCCAGCCTGCTTTGGAGCCAGTTGATTTTTGATGGAAACCTCTATAAACTGTGAGCTCAATAAACCTTTCCTCCTTTAACTTTGGGTGTCAGGTATTTTGTCTCAGCAATGAGAAAAGACAACTAAGACAGTGCACAAGAAATGCCATATGCTTGAATTATCTTGAACCATTGGCCTCCTTCCCAGTCTGTGGAATAATTGTCTTATACAAAACTGGTCTCTGGTAGCCAGGGGCCACTGATCTGCTAAATTATTTGAATTATTTATTTGCTTATTAGTTTGTGGTCTTCCCCTCTCCCTGGGAAGTCAGCTCCATGAAGACAGGAGTCTTATTATCATTGTATCTGTGGTGCATGAAACAGTGTCTGGGTCTTGTATAGGCTCTAGAATTATTTGCTGAATGAATGAAAGAAGGAACACTTCCCTCAGAGAGACTTCCTAGATGTGATCAGAGTTAGAAACGCTCTTTGCAGCATCCATCCCTTCCTGCATTTTCTCTCCCATAGCTGTTGCTCTGAGGGGTTATAGCTGTCAGCTGATCCATGTGTCTCCTCTGCTGGGCCCTGGACTCTGGTAGATGAAATGATCTTTACTTTCCTTTGGACTCTCTGAGCTGGCACATTGCCTGGTAGAGAGCTGACAGCCAACATGATAGGTTTATGATTGATTCATGGTCCAATGTTGGAATTATGGGTGTGAGTGCTACACACTCTCTGCAATGGGTAGTTTGCATACAATGTAAGTGAGGGAAAGAAGCTTACTCTTCCAGCTGCTGCTCCTCCCTTTTGTTCTTGTTGCCTTTGCTGTTTTCTGCTACCATGAATGTTTGCCCTCTGCCATGTGCCACTCTGCCTTGGAGCCGGCCAAGTACGGACTGAAGCCTCCACAAACTGTGAGCTAAATAAACATTTCCTTCCTTTTTGGGCATTGGGTATTTTGTCTCAGCAATGAGAGGAAAGTACCTAAGACATCAATGGATTAATTCATTGATGATGTTAGTGCCCTGAATACATGAGTCTTTGAGTGATACTTCATATCCAAACTGTAATAGTTCAAGGACCACATGAATCTACTTTAGAGGAGACCAATCACAGACCACCTTATTTATCTTTGTATTGTCAGGACCAAGCATTAGCATACACTCAGTACCTACCATTTGAATGAATAAAGGAGAGAATGAGAAAAAGCAGTCTGCCTATAGGACCCAAAACGGACTTAGAAATTCAGTCTATATCTAAATGCTGCTAACAGAGCAGGCCCAAAGGAGGACTCAAGTTCATCCTGCCTGGTCTTGGGTCAGGTCTTCCTACATTTTCTTCTGCATATCTTCTTGGGTCTCTGGCCAGCCATGCTTGCCAGAAGCAGAGCCCTTCTTGGCCACTCTGTTTTCCTTTCCATTGCTCCTCTGCACCCTCCCCCCGTGCTGTTGCTAATCCAAAGCTTTTCTGAGATGCAGACTCACCGCAGCTGTCCCTGGGACCTCACTCAGCAGTCACTGCACTATGCAGGGGATGAGAGAGGAAGACACTTAACCTCCTCCTCCTCCAGTTGGGCACCAGTCCTCTATCTTCTCTGATTTAAGGGAGAAGCAGGAGAGGCCTGCAGAGTGTGTAATTCCAAGTTAGATCAAACTAGTTCCAAAAACGCTAACTATGGGGGATGATGGATATGTCAGTTAGGTTGACTGTGGTAATTAGTATATAATGTGTATGTGTGTCTAATCATTACACTATATACCTTGAATAAGGTAATTTTGTAATTTTTATTTGTCAGTTAAGTAACTTCAAATATACTTTCATAAAAAATAAATAAAAATAAAGGTGACACATTGAACTTGTCTCTCCAAAAAGGAGAGAGAATATTAGAGAGGAGAAGAGTAATTTCTACAAGCTGGGAAAGATGAGGAAAGGAGAATCAATGAAGGTTGGATGAGGTGTATCAAACAGACCAGAGGCATGCCTTCTAGTGTCCCAGAGCATGGGAGATTGAAAGGAATTTGTTATACATTTTATAAAGAACTAGAAAGGAAGAGTTGGTTGGCTCCTAGCACAAGGAAATGATAAATATTTAAGGACATGGAAATGCTAATTACTCTGATCTGATCATTACATAACATATATGTACAAAATTATTGTATGGAACCCATACATATGTACGGCTATTGTGTCAATTTAAAAAGGAAATAGATTTCAAGATTAAAGCAAAAAAAAAGAAAAAAAATTCTACAAAAATCCCTTGTAACATGGTGAGTGGCCTTTGGCCAGAAATTTACTTCCCTAAATCTTGGCTTCTACATCCACAGAATGCGGTGGGCTATGGATGGACACATGCCCATGCACACACCCACATGCCTGTCTATATGCACTTGACATGGCTGACCTTTTTATCCTTTTGATCTCAGCTTAAATCTTGTCAGCTGTATATGAAATAGGTTTCCATCCTGCATGTCAGCCCTTCAGAGTCTTTATCATAATTTATGATTAACTGTTTTCTTTCAGGAAAACCTGATCCTGATCCTGATGCATGAAGTTGGCTGCCAATTGCAGGAAGTGCCAAGAGACCAATGAAAGAGGTGGACAGATTCAGGACTGTGCAAAGTGTAATTTACTGGGGACTTAGGCCGGCATGACAGATGGGTCCTCCATGGCAGGAGGAAGGAGTTTATATGCTGAGCCAGGTAAAGGTGAGCCATAGTTAGCCATAAAGTGCCTGGGCTTCCTCAAAAGCCTACATGTGGTTAGGAAACTAATAATTCAGTGAGGAAACATTCTGGGCATCAGTATCTGGTACAATATACTTGGATGACTAGTTTAGTGATCATTTGTCCTATAGGGCTTGGTATGCGTGTGCCAGGAATACCTGACAGGCAAAATGGCAGTTACACAAAATGGCTGGACCCCTATGGACTTACAGATCTTTTGTGTTGTCTTTCAATTTGACTGTGAATAGGGAGTAGAGCTAAAAGTCATCTCAGACATAGCAACAGTGAGAAGTACAGAGTGGATATATATCATTATTATGACATTATTTTTATTGACAGTGAGAAAATTATAGGAAAGGAGAAAAAGGAAAATCACAAGGCACCAGAGTTTTCTTTTCTTGCTTAATGGAGAGGGTACAACAGGTGTGCAAAAATGAAGCTGTATCTGGGGGAGACCTGACCAAGAGACTCTCACCTCCCAATGAGTGCTGGTGTGCATTTCGTTGCTTGCCAGTTTATGATAGGGCCCTGAGTTTGAGAAGATAAAATTTCTTGGAAGTCTTTTTCCACTCCAGCCTACTCATGTAGTTTTGCTTTGCAATGAATTCAGTTAGCATTTTCCCTGTGGAATACTGTTATTAAAATGAACTTGCCAGAGACTCTACTCCCAGGTACAATAGTGTGGAAACAAAAGGAACTCCAATGTACAATAGGAGAGCCAATATTGGTCCAGCCACAACATGACAGTTAGAAAGGGTGCGGGCAATAGGAATCTTGTTAAGCTTCACGATTTAGCTCCTGCCTCCAGGATAGCTTTATAAATAAATATATTGGAGAGAAGAATTGTTGCAGGGAGGAAAAGAGTAGGAATATTTATCCAAACTCTTTGATCATGTGCTGATGGATCTAAGAAGATTAAGAGAAAAGGATACATAAGAGAAAGAGATTGAGGTCACAGTGCAAAGGCTCAGGCAGGTGGTGAGAGAATTGCTATCAGTCATCTTAGTTACTTTTCTCATTGCTGATACAAAATACCTGACACCCAAAGTTAAAAGGGAAAAGGTTTATTTAGGTCACAGTTTGTGGAGGCTTCAGTTCATAATCTGCTGGCTCCAAGGCGGGGTGGCAGAAGGCAGAGGGGAAACAGTTCACGGCAAACAGAAGGTAGCAATGCAACAAGGGGGAAGACACACCTCTTTAGGTCTTTTCTATTGTATCCAGGCTACTGTACCAGGATGAGGGCAGTGCCAAATCAATCAGTGGGGTGATTTAGTAATCGCACATCCTTAATCCTAGTGCTCTTAATCCTAGCATTGCACCATGAATCAGTCATACACTCTAGATTTAACCACCTCTGAAAAAGCCTCACCTATGACCATGGGTGAGGCCATAACATCCATCATCATCCATCCGCTGGACATTGACTTCTGTGCTAACACTATTCCAGGCTTTGGAGATAGAGTGGGGAGGAAGCAAAAGTTCTTGCCCTTTGTGGGCTTATTGGTAGGAGGCTGACAATAGCCAAGCAAGCATGTCAACCAATAACTTCTGTAAAGAAAACGAAACCAGGTAACGTCAGCGAAATGGGGCACTCTACCCGAGGTGGTGGGAATCAATTGAGGTGGGTGGTCAGGCAAGACCTCTCTGAAATGGTGACATGGGAGGGATAACTGGATGTTTGGACAAAGACAAGTTAACAGCATCTCAGCTGAGAAATGCGATGAAAGTCTGACATTTGCTCAACATTGGGGAAAAGCCAAAAGACGGCTCAGATCCCTACAATTATTAAAATACAAATAATTACTTTATCTACTTTCTTTACTACTTCGTAGTGATGTGTATAATTTCCTAGCCGTGGGACCCTGGACAAGTTATTTAATCACTCCAAGTTGATAGCTGTAACATGGCAAGATTAATGACCACATGCCTCAGAGCCTTGCAATGAGAATTACATGTGGTAGCAATAAACACTAATAATTATTATAGTTTATTATGTGCTGGAGCTATGCTAAGTCTTCATATAGAGTAGTTTATTTAATCTTGATAATCTCCGTAGCAGTGAATTTAAGAAACATTATTGCCAATGAGGATACTGAGCCCAGCAGGGTGAATGACACTCACCAAGTGTGGCAGATAGGGGATTTGAAGCCAGGTGCCCTCTGAAGGGTTCAATCTTGCTTTCATATCTTACAGATATAGAAGCTTTAGATCAGTACCCACCAAGTGCCTAACCCAGTACCTATACACGGCTCCGCTCAATGTTTTGGCTCTGTCGTTACTGAGTATGTTGTGTTCCTTCCACTGCACAACAAACACTAGTGATCTTAGAATCTGCATTGTTAGAATATGACGGTCAGAAGTCAGTGATTTACCACATAAGCGGAGCTGGAAGCCACACCTCATTTCATATCCCCAGGTCTTTTCCCTACAGTAGGCCTCCTGGAGTTTTGCTTATTATAATTAGGCATATTTTGAAAGGAGCCCTCAGAAATACACACTGAATTTGCTTCAGTAGATTCAGCTGTTTCCAAAACAATAGGTCCAATTTTCTCCCTTAATACTGCTTCTATTAACATTTGAAAGATCTTTCCATATTCATGGCTCCTATTTTAAGCAAAGAATCGGCAGAGCATTTCAGTATTAATCAGTTGATGAAACCCACCAGGATTCTGAATCAACTCCTCCTCTGCCACCTGTCAGCTCCAGCATTGCTGTGCCTGCCTCGCTCCTCCTTGGGCACATCCTTGGAATTTCCAGGTTTTCTTTGAGACCTCACTGGATAGGAATCTTTGTTCCTGGCGAGTTTGTTTGTTTGTGTGTTTATACGTGGTGATTTCTATCCTCTTGGATTCCAAGAGCTGAACTTTAAAGTTGAAAACTTTAAAAAAATATCTTGCTGGCTAGGGTTGTTGAACTTTAGAACTGACTTCTGGAAGGAGGGGCATCTGAACTCATTGCAAGTATGAAGTGTCTCCTAAAGACTCAGGCATTGAGGGCTTAGTCCTTAGTTTTCAGGGGTGGGGTTAGAGAGGTGACTGAATCATGAGTGTGCTGATCTCACAAATGGTCTCATGAATTCACCTGAGCTGTCTGTTAGAAGGTGGAACCCTGTTGGAAAAGCTGGTCCTTGGGGAACACCTTTGAAGGATATAGATTGTCCCTGGCCCCTTCCACCCTCCCCCATCTCTTCCCACCCACTCTGCTTCTCACATTCCACAAGGTGAGTAGTTCTACTCCACCACCCCCTTCCGCCATGGGGCGCTTTCTGGACACAGGCCTCAAAGGATGACGCCAACTAACCATGGACCGAAAGCCCTGAAACCGTGGACCAAAAGAGGTCTGTCCTCTTTTTGGCTCTTTCCCAGGTACCGGATCAAGGTGATGAAAAGCTGACTCATGGGCCTTGCCAACCAATTGCAATTGCAAACAGGAGAGAGAGGATGTGACATAGGAACAGTGAGACAGCAAGAGTGCCTTGCCCCACACAACCGATGAGGTCAAAGCTTCCTGCAACGCTGGGGTTGGTGCAGCTTTACAACTCAGGGGCAGGTTTCTTCTGTGGATCAGAGATTCTAGTATTCTACCACTTACTCTGTGCCTCCACTTCGATGTCTGCCAGGCATCTTTAATCTAAAATAATAAGCCCAAACGCCTGGCCTTCGCACCCAAACTTGCTTCTCTCTCAGTGTTCCTCATCTGCTACTAACAGCTCTACCCTTTAAAGTGCGGATGTGAATGTCTCCATCTTCCCCAGCACTTCTGTTTTTCCTTATGCGACTCCATGTCTGACTCCTCGCCAGTGCGGCTTGGCCTTGGCCTTCCGCATAGACCCTGAGGTCGATCCCTCCTCACTTTCTTCAGTGTTTCCCCCACCAGCTGGGCCTCCCTTTCCTGGTTCTCATGGTCTCCTGTCTGACCTTCTGCTTTCATACCTGCTCTTCTTCACAGGGGCCAGAGTGATCCTTTGAAATATGTGTCAGTGCATAGCCTTCCTCTGTTCAAAATCTCCTGATGGTTTCCTGGTTTTCAGAGTGAATGTTCTTTTCTTTTTTTGGAGACAGGGTCTCTCTATGTAGCCCAGGCTGTCCTCAAACTCACAGCAATCCTCCTGCCTCAGCCTCCTGAGTGCTAGGATAATAGATGTGTGCCACCATGCCTGGCAGGTTTAGTTCTTAACATGGCTTTCCGATGCCCACTCTCATGCACTCTCATGCTCATCTCATGTGAATGACCTTCAGCCACTGCATCTCAGCTGTTCAGCTGTCTTCCAGGAATAGTTCTACTTTGGGGAAAGAAATCCTCTTTGACTAGAAAGAAATTTTTCTCACCACCAAGGCTGATGCCCTCAGCAATATCAAGTTGTTTCTTAATCATGCCTCCCCTGTCTGTGCTCTGTAAAACTGCAAACCCGCTGCTGGTCTGTTCTTCCAGTTCTCACTCTGCCTCATTTTATTCTCCCAGAACACATATCATTACTTGATGCATATTTCATTTAACACCTTTGTTTATCGTCTGTCTGCACTGGTCTCCACTAGAATGGAAGCTCCATGAGGGCTGGGATTCTTGTCTGTTTTTCTATTCTATTTCTAGTGCCAGTTACCTGGCAGCTACTAGGTACCTAAACTATTTGTTAGATGAATGAATGATTGTTAAGGGATTAGCACACTGCCAGACTGTAGTCAGAAACCAGTGCATTACAAACAGGAAAGCCAATTCAGGCAGGAAGGGAATGAGATTGGGCAGGAAAGACATGTGATGAGATAGCTTCCAGTGCTATTAAAAATTCAGAGTACTGTCTTCAGGGTGGCTCTATCCAGGAATGCGAACGAAGCCATCAGTCACTGACTCTCTTTGTCTATTTTCTCAGGTATTTTTTCCCTGTTAGCTTCATTCTCAGGCAGCTTTTTACTGTCACCACCAACTGCAGGTGCATATACTTTCAGATTAGCATTGCTAACATGCATGTAAAGCACTTATTTTCTAACACTTTGACCTAAAGTTGTAGGAGGGCCAGGGATATAGCTCAGTGTGCTGGCAAGCGCAAAGTCCTGAGTTCAATTTCTGGTACCAAAAAAGAAATTTCAAGTTATAGGAGACCATCTTATTGGTCTGGTTCAAGTCAAGTGTCTGAATTTGGGCCAATCACTATGATTCAGTGAGATGAAATGCTTCCATTGGCCAAGTTGGGTCACCTGACCCACCCAGAGAAAAGAGAAAGAGTTGAGGTAGCAGGACCACTCTCCACGGGCTGAGAGAGAAGGAACACTGCTTCTATAAAGGAAAATGTAGAAGCCATTGCCAGGCTTGCCCTACTTCACCACCAAAGTGATCTTTGTGAAAAATGGTTTTGATCTTGTGACTACTATAATCCAGAATCCTCAGGGGTTACCCATCAAAATAAATGCCAAAATCCTTTGTATAGTATTCAAAGCTCATTGTAATATAATTCAAATCTAACCTTCCAGTTTTATCTAATCCCTTAACAATCATTTATTCATCTAACAAATATGTTTAGGTGCCTAGTAGCTGCCAGGTAATGTTCCAGGCACTAAAAATAGGGTGGGAAAACAGACAAGGTTTCCTGCCCTCATGGAGTTTACATTCTAATGGAGACCAGTGCAGACAGACAATAAACAAAATCCCTAAGTAAAATATATAGTCTGTCAGATAATGATATGTTTTCCCGTATTTTTTTGCTCAGAAAAACAGAACTACGTACTATTCTTGGATGACTATTTGTTCATCTATCCATTCCCCATCCCCCACAACACTTATTAAGTGCTCCCTACGCCTCTCAATCTTTATCCACAGCGTAAGTGGTCCCCTTAAAGTGTTTTGCCTTCCCTATTATACAAAACATTCTTGGTGTCCAGATTAAGCACCAATTTTTGATTATATCCTCATTGCTCTCTTTCCTTCCATGCAATTCAAAATGACTTATCTCCTCCATCTCATCATCATAATGTACTTATTCATCTCCCAGCAGCATGTTTGGTGGTCCTCAGGTTAGTGTTACAGGTGCATGTATCTATTTCCCTTGTTGGATGCTAAAGTCTTTGTGGGCTTGGAAATGTCTCTCCCTTACACAGCCATGTAGTTACAATGTGTGGGTACACATAGGCAATATGTAGTAAGTGCAAGGAATGAACACTAAATTCAATTGGCTTAAACTTTAAGTTTCTCCTTTATCATTACTGTGATACTTTTCTTTGTACAGAACACTTGGATTTATAAAAATGTGCTTGCTTTTACAGTAACATTCCAAGCTGGGTATTATCTTTATTTTATGGATAAAGAAACTGAATCTTTTATAAGCCAGATGCTTTTCTTATCTGTATAGCTAATAAGGGGTAAGGGTAAGAACTGAATTCAGATCTCACATTGACTCTACGTATTATGGGTATTTTGGTGACAAGTGATGGCAACTCACACCTGTGTAAGCACAGAAAGGAGATACCGTTTTGGTTAATCAGTGGTCCCAAAGAGCCATGCTTTTTGGTTGCCACTGTCAAGAGAATGATGTAGTCCCCTCCCTAGTGACCCTGAGCTTGGTTATGACACTTGCTTTGGCCTATAGGACGTTAGCATGATGCAAGCAGATGCTTGGTAAGCCACTGGCACGGTGGGACTCACCTGTTTAGAGGGCTCCCTGATGGACTACAGAGTCTTACCTCAAGAAGCCCAGCCACCTGGAGAGGAGCCATCCTACCATCCCCAGCCCCCCACTAACCCCCAGCTGTGACCAGCATCAAAAGCCAGCAGTGAGTGATTCCTAGATGTTCCAGTCCAACCCAGCCTCTAGATGGCAGAAATCCTAGCTATGCAACCATGAGACAGAATACAAAGTTCAGGTTATAGAAATATCAGAAAAATATTTGATCTAATCTGTTCAACCTTGAACCGGTTACTGTGGCCAAGGCAGTGGGCTCATCTGCCTCCTTCCAGGATGACATGGAGCAGAGGAAGAGTGTCCACATGCAGGGCATGGGGAATTGTGTGGAGCAAACAAAGACAGAATTTCTGGAGCCTGGTATGAACTGCAAAGAGCCTGCCTACACCCTCAGTGTGGCATGAAGCATTTATCACCTGTAGGAATCATAGGTTATCAAAGGCTAAAAAGTTTAGGTCTGGGTCTGTCAGGCCAGAACCTGGGTATTACAGCTTCCATTCTTGAACTGCCACCCTATATTTCCTTGGCAATGATGGTGTCACAAATGTTGTAGGGTGTGTGAGTGTGTGCATGAGTGTGCATATGTACTTTCGCTATCTCACCCGAGTAGGATGGAGGGTCTTTGATGTGGGCGATGCAATTGTCCAAGAGCTCTGTGTTCAGTACCTGGGACACCTCTGGGCAGAGATCACACAGACAAATTGGCTGCCTTGATCTGGGGTTCATACACTGCCTTGGCCTTTACTGACTGGCTGCCATGTTACACTAAGCAGTCCAGGGCACGTCTCTGAAGTGTTGCGAGGTTTTCATGAGAAGTACTGACAGACAATGCTTGAGACGCCAAGCTGCAGGTGATGTCTCGCTTCTTATGAATTTGTGGCTCTTTAGACAACTGGAAAAGAATTTTTTGTGAAATTTCCCAGAACATTTTGTTTTATGAGGGAAAAAATGGCTTTCACTGCATGATCAACAGTTCCGTGTCTACTCAGCAGAAAAACAATCGATTGTGGCCTCTGACAAATCAATAAGCATAGGTAGGAGGTCAGATTCCTTGTCTTTACGGTATCGATCATTCTCTTCCTCCCCACCACTGCCAGCAATAGAGCTGTGGGATACTCATGCTGAGAGAGAATTTTGAGAGCTTTAAAAACTATGATTTCAGAGCTGAGGGAAAGAGATCCAGAGAGGGCTAGAGGTTTGTTTCAGTCCCAAAGCAATGCCTATGTATAAAGTTGTGATTAGAGCTCTGAATGAAATCCTTTTTCCATAGCCCTGAAATCTTTTTTGCCTTCAGTGGTGGCTGTGATACAGGACAGAGGACAGGCTTGGAGGAAGAGAGCTAAGGGAAAAGTTGAGTTTCCGAGGAAATTGAGGGGTCGTCAGAGGGTAAAGAGAATGATCTAGATTTCTCCTACAGAGGTTCTGGAGTTCACTGCCCATCTTTAGCTACCAATAGGACACTTGGATCTAACCTCTTCAAGAGGTTTTTGAATGCAAAAGTCTCCATAGAAAGTGAACCATGCTGTGTTTTATTTTCTCTGGGCCTTGAGTCACCCCTGTGTGGTTTAGAGAGGGTCAGCAATTGGTTGATTACACAGCCACAAGGAGCTGTTTTTAATGCCTGCGAGCTTTGCATTACCCTGCGCTACCTTGTAGGGTGCCAGACATATCCTTACTGTGGATGGAACTCTAAGTATTCAGTTAATGCTAATTTGGGCCAAGGAGAAAAATTGCAGGGATTGGTAGCAGTTTACTTATAGTTCCAAGATGCCTAGTGAAGTTGGTTGAGGATGTGGGGTTCAAGCCCAAATTCCATCACTTATGCCTGTGTGACCATGGCAGTGAGCTTGTCCTCCTCCTGCTGAGATCTTGTTTCATCTTAGTTAATGCTTTAGCATTGAGATGAGAGTGAAGAGGTGAAGGTTGCAAGTCCCTAGGTACTCAAAAATAAATGTGCCCTGATTTTACAATTTACAATTTAACTGGTGAGCAAGACGAAGCATGTAGGATTAGGAAGGATATGTAGATTTTTAGTAATAGGGTTTTTCCCCTGCCGGGTCTGAACCCAGAACCTTCACACTGAGCTACAACTCTAGTCTTTTAAAAAGTTTTTATTTTGAGATAGGGTATTGCTAGATTGGCTAGGCTGTGTTCAAACTTGCCATCCTCCTGCCTCAGCTTCCCAGAGTGCTGGGGTTACAAGCATGCACCCCTATGCCCAGCTAGTAATAATAATTTTTTTAGGAAGGATGAAGAGGGGGCTGGGGGTATAGCTCAGTGGCATAAGTGCTTGCCTGACAAATGCAAGGTCCTGAGTTCGATCCCCGGAACCAGAAAAAAAAAAAAAAAAAAAAGGAAGGATGAAGAGGCCTTCTGTTTTATTTTTTACTCCCGTCTTTAGTTTTTAAATTCATTTATAAAAAAACACCTTCATGTTTTTACTTATAGATTTTTATGCAATTTCTTGTTTTAAGTTTTATGTAGTTTCCTAAACTTTGAAAAAATTTAAACTTATTTAGGAATTCCAACATCCTTGTTACATTTTCCTCGGGCCAGCGAACCTGAGCAAGTTCTCAGCAGAGAGGTTTGAAGTGGCTCAGCAGGCGCCCTGGTGAGATGACTGTTCTTTCCTGCCTGGCATGATCCATGCTTTCAGACTCACATGGTTTCCCACACTCCACTGTGAGCTCCCTGTGAAAAGAGCTGTGACTGCTGTGGCCACGTGTGTGGCCCTAGCATATTGCCTTGGCTGCAGTGGGCACACAAGCCCCTCACCCAGCCATGTGTGGTCTTAGTGTGTTGTGCTACAGAGTATCAGTTCACTCTCCTCCCTCCTGGTGACAAAATGATACAATAATGCTATAATCTAATGAAAAAATGAAAGAAAAATAAGTAATAATAACACACTACCTATTTTAATGACCAGCCCCTATGACTAATGCTTGGGTGGGTGTGTTTTACCTGGAAGTTATGAAACAGCCAGATGCTACACCTATCACTAGGACCCCTATGGAGGGGACAGCTGTAGATGCTGTCTGATGTAACTGCAGTATTTTCAGCAGTGAGATCATTTCCCCAAATGGTGGGTAACCTGTGGCAGGACTCTGAACAAAATGAAGTACAAACTTCTCTCAATTTTAATGCATTTTCAGGTCCCCAACTCTACTGCACAAGTGGTTTCTTGGTTTGTGAACTTAATTCTTTCCATAATTCTGGTCACAAACCAAATTGGTCAAAAACTAATCAAATTCAAAGGTTAGATTCAATGTGGAGCTTCTGGGGAAAATTTGATTCTGTTCATGACCAATTTGGTTTGTGAACAGAACTGCAGAAAAATTAAGTTCATGAACTGAGGTATTACTTGCATAGCAAAGCTAAGCTCTCCACTCCCACTCACAATAAACAAATAAATAGATTAAACATAGGTCTAGACTTCCGGGAAGATGGTGACCAGGTGAGCAGCAAAGGAGTGATCCTCCTTGATAAACACCACCAGCTCGAGACAGACTTGGAGAGCGAGAATGCCAGGACCTTGGCTGGGAAGTTCAAACTGAACGTGTTTCTCTGAGCTGCCGGGGGAAACACGCTTTCCAGCGATCCCGTCAGAAATCGGCTTTTGAGCAGCGGCAATGCCAGGCGGTCTCAGATCTCATGCGCGTTGGGCAGGCTAGGCACCCAAGGGCCTCAGCGACCTGCAGTCCGCGGCTGAGGTAGCGCGAGGAGCACAGAGGAGCAGAGCATCCCACTCCCTCCCCCAGACCGAGAGAGCGCGAGGAAACAGAAGTGGCAGCGAGCAGCGGATTGCCAGCATAGCACAAAAAACTGGCACTTTGGAACCTTCCTGCCTGCAGGGACTCTGAAAACTGGTGAGCTATCTGCGCTCGCGACCAGATCACCGAGTGGGGGAGGAGATCTGTCCTTACACCTGCAGGGAACCCTAGGAGGGCAGGGGAGCGGTCTTACACACCCCACCCAGGTCTCTCGGTAGGGAGTAGCAAACCAGCAAGCTTAAGGGACATTCTCCTGAAGACAAGGAGTCATTGGAGCAGCCTCTGCAGCAGACCTTTGCCTGCTGAACTGCCTGGGGAATTTATAGCTCAACATTTTGAATCTGATACCCAAAAATGGGAAAACAGAGGAACAAAACGCAGTCTCAGAAATCAACCCCACCCAGAACAAGTCCTGAATGCGAGGATATAGGGGAAGTAAGAAGCCACATACCTGCAAGTTATGAAATGATTGCATCCGAAATGAAACAACTCCAACAGGCCATAAAAGAGCTTAAAGCAGAAATAAGCCACACACCTGCAATGATCTCTCAGCCAAAAAATGAACTGAAAACTATAATGGAAGAAATGTTCCGTACACATAGAGAAGAAATAGATAAAAGATTAGAAGAAAATAGGAAACAAATGGAAACGTTACAAGAGCAATTTAGGAATGAATTACCAAGAATGAAACAGGTCCAAAGAGATTGCCAGGATTTGAAAACTTCCACGGAAAGCTTGCAAAAGCGCTTAAATGAAACCGAAGATAGAATTTCAGACCTTGAAGACAGCATGGCAGCTTATGAGTGTGACAGGAAGGATCTCATAAAATTACCAAAGACACAAGAAAAATCAATCCAACAGCTGCAAGACGAGGCAAAACGCAATAATATTCGAGTAATAGCAGTGAGTGAAACAGCAGGAGACCACACAAACAATATAAAAAGAATATTTGCTGAAATAATAGCAGAAAATTTCCCAAACAAGGTAAAAGATACTGAGGTACAGTTAATCGAGGCATATAGAACCCCAACGATCCATAACCCAAAGAAAAACACACACAGACATATAATAGTTAAGATCCCAGATATCCAGCAAAAGAACACAATATTAAAAGCTGCTAGAGAAATGAAACAGATCACCTATAAAGGAAAGCCCATCAGAATCACAGCAGACTTCTCAACAGAAACCATGAAATCAAGAAGAGCTTGGAGTGAGATATTACAGATTTTGAGACAAAACAGCTTCCAACCCAGACTGATGTATCCTGCAAAACTATCCTTCAAATTCAAAGGAGAAATAAAATATTTCCATGACAAAGAACAATTGAAGAACTTCATGAGTGCCAAACCAGCACTGCAAAAAGCACTAAAAGATATTCTAGACAGAGAAAAAAGAGACCACAATCCCAAGAACAACGATAGAAATAACTCCCTAAACAGAACAAGTAAACAGTCAGCAAAAGAAGGAAAACAACAACAAGTAAATAACATGACTAGAATAAGCCACCATATAACCGTTATATCCATTAATGTAAATGGCCTCAATTCATCAGTCAAAAGGAAAAGATTGGAAGAGTGGATTAAGGAACACAATCCAATGATATGCTGTATACAGGAAACACATTTTACTCAAAAGGAATTGCACAGGTTGAAAGTTAAAGGTTGGAAAACAATTCTCCATGCAACAGGGCCCCAGAAAAAAGCAGGGGTAGCTATTATGTTTGCAAGCAATGTAAACTTCAAACAAAAAACAATCAAAAGAGATAAAGAAGGCCATTACATACTAGCTAGGGGAAAGTTGCAAGAGGGAGAGGTAACAATCCTAAACATTTATGCACCAAACCATGGAGCACCTAACTTTACAAGTCAAATCTTAACAGACGTGAAAAATCAAATAACTAATAACACTATTGTAATAGGGCACCTAAACACCCCTCTGACACAAAGAGACAGGTCAACTGGACAGAAACTCAGCAAAGAAATAAAAGACCTGAACCAAAACTATGAACAAATGGACTTAGTAGATGTATACAGAGTGTTCCACCCCACAGCATCAGAATACACATTTTTCTCAGCTGCACATGGGTCTTTCTCTAAAATTGACCACATTCTAGCCCATAGAGCATATCTACCTAAATGCAAAAGAATTGAAATTACCCCATGCATATTATTGGTCCACAGTGCAATGAAATTGGAAATTAATGACAAAGAGAAATCCAAAAACCGCATAAACACTTGGAAATTAGACAACAACCTCCTGAATAACAAATGGGTCACATAAGAGGTTAAAGAAGAAGTTAAAAAATACCTACAAATAAACGAAAATGCAAGTACAACCTACCGGAATATGTGGGATGCAATGAAAGCAGTCCGCAGAGGGAAATTTATAGCAATGAAATCATATACAAAGAAAACAGAAAGAGAACAAATAAATAACCTAATGATACACTTCAAACTCTTAGAAAAAGAGCAACAAGCCAAACCAAGAGCCCAAAGAAGGGATGAGATTATAAAACTCAGGGCAGAAATTAATGCAATTGAGATGAAGAAAACTCTACAAAAAATTAGTGAATCAAAGAGTTGGTTCTTCGAAAGAGTAAATAAAATTGATAAACCCCTAGCCAACCTTATCAAAAAAAGAAGGGAAAGAT
>PVLD010025020.1:0-24433 GCA_004027595.1 Dinomys branickii | reverse complement strand
TGATAATAGTCTTCTACTGTTAGCAGAGGTACATGAACTTCAGTGTACAGTGAAATGTAACTGAAAATAATCACTAGGGCATTTATACACTCGTCTGTGGATTTGCTTAGTGTTGTCTGGGTGCCAGGTTCTTTCCTCCCCGAGGGAAAAGAAGACACAAGTGACACAAAGCCCCCTCAGTGGGCTACCATCGAGGGGGCCTCAGGCGTCCTACTCATGCAGACTTTGGCCAGCATGAACCTGTACCACACACTGAGGACCTTTCTTTCTGATTTCGCTCAAGATTTCTTCCATTCTCCCTCTTACTTCTGCATATTTGATCTTTGAAAAAAATCTGCTTTATAACAAAGTGATACATGCTTATTGCAAAAATTCAAACAATACAGGGCTATTTGCTATGAAAAGAAGCCAAAGCCTTGCTCAGAAGCCTGGCTCCAACAATTAAATCCAGCAAGAATTTAAGATGCTATGAGAGGGTTATCGGAAAATAGGTCCATTGTTGCCAGGAGGAGCCCAATGAGGAAGAATGTTCATACTATTTTAAAACATTCATAATGATTTTTAATATGTGCTTCAACTGTGCTTTATGGTGATATGCACATTTATTGTTATAATTTTAAGCCAAGAGTCTGCTTATACCCTCTAAGGAGTGAAGAGAGATGCAGACTTGTGATTAAAACTTTCCCAAAAGACAAGTCAGAGAGTAACTTCAGATAAAGCATTAACTAGGTGAAATCCAAAAGTCAAACAGGAAAAAGTCAAACACAAAATAGAGCAAAATTTGTATCACAGTAACTTGAGTTAATTAAAAGAAAAGTTTCAACATGATAAACAGAAAAAGTGGTTTCTCAGCTTTTATTGTGACTTGGGAGTGTGTGTATAAGGAAGAGATTGAATCGAAGGCCCCAACTTTACCTAAATGGGGTAAAGATGATCCCACTGGGATCTGATCCCAGTGATGACTAAATGAGGAGGGGTGAATCTCAAATGAAGAAGACGAATTCATTGAGGGACATCACAGATGAAGAAGGCAGCACCTCCTCTTCCTAGCCTGATTACTTCCCACGTAGACCAGATCCCATAAAAGATAGTTAAATTCTCAGCAAGGAAACATTCAGAGAATAGCTTCAGATTCCATAAATAAATGTTCCTCAGGGCTCTGAGTGCCGCATGGACCCATTTCTAGTTTTTCACATTTCTAGTTTCATTTCACCTTTGCTTCCTTAGAGCCCAGGCCTCAGCGAAGTTAGCCTGTGAAAGACTTTTTGTAGACCATACTATCGCTCTATCAACCACTCAGCTGTACTTTGTAGCGAGAAACCAGCCCTAGCCAGTATGAAAACGAATGGCTGTGGTTGGGTTCCAATAAAACTTTACTTATAGGCCCTGAAATTTGAATTTCATATCATTTTCCTATGTCCTACAATGTTATTCTATTTTCTTCTCCAACCGCTGAAAATTTTAAAAATCAGTGTAAATTCACAGGTCTACAAAACCGGGTGATGGGCAGGATTTGGCCTGTGGGCCATAGTTTGTCGCCTCTCACCTTGGCCTGGGTACAAGGCCCTCTTTGTAGGGTCTCCATCCACTTGGAGAAAGCTGTTGCACTAATGAAGGACCACAAGCCCCACCTGGCAGGCAAGATGTGGACTGCATTGGTCAGAAAAACCCACAAGATTAAGTCAGGTAGATGAGCCGATTTCCTAGTTTCTGTGTTTCAGCTGGGCACTGTTGTCAATGAAACGGATATGCAAATAAACACAAAATGCTATTGTATGTTCCTCCAAGTTATGGGCCCAATGGGTAGCAAGGTGATGAGACAGGTGGTGCTGAGCAAGCTGGCGCGGAGAGGCGTGGGTCCCAGGCAAAGACAAAGAACTCTATCATTGCTACCTGAGCATCAGACAATTAAAAGAGCTTCAAATGACCCAGCCCCATTTGTTTATCTTGAGGCTATTTTATAGGGGATTCTAAAGGTCATTCTCCCCTGACCTGGCTAACTGATCCATTATGACCATTATCACATTGAACTGATTGAGGACAAAGTCACTCTAGTATTGTCCTGGCCACAGTATAGTGTGACTTAGCAGATGAAGTTTGGGAATGTTAATCTGCTTCGTCTAGTTTTAGTCAGCCCCCACATACGTGCTTGATGCTGTACTCAGAATGGGGCTAAGGACTCTGAAAAATACGAAAGCAATACTGAGGTCCTAGGTTTGGCTCCTAATTTGGCAATGTATACGCTCTAAATGCAATTCTTTTTAAAATGATTTTACAATTTATTTGTCTAATAAAGCAATTTAGAATTTAGAATATATCCTAAGTCATCTGGAGGTCAAAGGTTCCAGGCAGTGAGGTGACAGCGTTGCCCATGGAAGTAAAGAGAAGACAGAATAGACAGAAGCCCTAGTACATAGATATGCAGATGTAGCACAGGAGCGTCTACATCTAATAAGTGTTTATTGAGCACGTGCTTTGCGCTCAGCACTACTCAGACACTGTGGAGGAATATAAAAGATTTAAGAGATTGGGTGCTCACATCAGAACCAGAACATTCAGCTGGAATTTCCAATCACTCTACGGTTAAGAATAATGAAAGCAAGTTTCTCTCGGGCATGTTCTGGGGTTTCATGGAGGTCTTGCGCTAGTGTTATGTTGTCAGGGAGATGTTGGACAAGAAGCTTGAAAGTGAAAAGGCATTGTCTGCGCTCCAGGTTCTCCTTTCTTCTTTCTCTAGCCCTGCCACCCTGAAGAAGTATGGTCCATTCAAACACCCCTGTGGGCACGTTACTGTACAGCTTTAATCAAGCTGAGGTAAATAAAGCACGTCACCCTTCATCCTTCTCACCTTGATTAAATAAAAGTGGGCCCCATCTCAATCCCTGCAGCCCTACCAGCTTACCAGCACAGATTTTACAAAGGTCCAGCACTTGCTCCCGTGACACAGTGACATGCCCTTTTGCTATCCAACTCTAGTTACTCAACAGACATTCTGTCTTTTATTCTAATATAAACATGAGGAAACAGAGGAGAAATCAAGTTCGGAGGCAGAAATAAATATTGAATGGAACATCAATAAAGATCCCCACTCCTCAGTCATAGTGTCTTTGGCCAACTTCTCCTGAGCACAGCCATAGTTTTAATATTTAATGACATCTTTATAATTGTATATTTTCTATACCATGAAACTAACATTTGTGTATAATAAAATCACCTTAGGAGGAAAAAGACAGCTGTTTCTAAAATGAAGTCTGAATATCCTCACTGTTTTGGAATCCTGTATTACTTTCTCCTTTATCAATGTCCACAGAAGAATAAGGGTTTTCTTCTCTTTTTGTTTGATTTTTCCTGTTAAATAAAACAAAGTCACCTTAATATGTTGGAAGGATACTTTTCACTGACCAGATTGATAAGATCAGAACGTTTGATGACCCTGGGTTTGGATTAGGGAAAAAGCTTTCATACATTGGTGATATTGGTATCCACTGACTCACTCCTAGTAAGGGCAATATTTATCAAAATTAGAAGGGCACATTGGCTTTTAAATAGCTTTCCCACTTCTACAGTTCACCTTGGAGCTATATCAGCAAACACAGGGACCTACCTATCTTGAGCCATTGCACCTTTTTATAGACACAAATATTTGGAAACAACATAAAAGCCCAGCAATAGAGAACTGGTTAACAAAATTACAGTCTATCTATGAAATGGGAAATCACATTGCCAGAAAAAAGGGAAACTCTTTGTACAACTAATATGGAAAGATCTCTAAAATATATTGAGTGGGAAATAAAAATATGCAGAACATTGTACATAGTTTGCATGTACTACCAAAGGGTATATAACTACATACAGTAGTGCCTTGGTTCACAAATGGTTTTGTTTGCAAACAATTTGGTTGGCAAACAAAAGCATTTGGTAAAATTTTACTTTGTTTGTGAACTCTGCATTGGGTGAGGAACATGACCACAGCCATCTTTCCCACATGAACATGAAGGGGACCATCTTCTCTAGAATCCTGGAATGAATTAAGTTCATGAACCAAGGTGCCATTGTATCGTCAATAAATGGATAATTTTGGTTGGCGTTAGTAAGGAAACTTGGAGGCAAAGAATAACATTCACTCTTTATGTGTCCTTTTGCATTTTTTTTTTGCATTTTACTAAAATTTAACTATTATGACTATATTACCTAGTCCATGTCTAATTTTTTTAGAAGCTATTTGGGGGAACTAAAATTCTCTACAGTGGATAAAATTGAGTAAAATAGACTAATATATGCAGAGATTCCCTCCAGAATATGTTTAAACAACCTGCAGTGTGGATAGATCTTTAAGTGCTATAAAATGTTATTACCCTATTTCATAAACTTAACAAAGGTCAGTTCTTTCTCAAAGTCAAAAAATAAACAAGTGGCAAAGCGAAACTAGAAATGAGATTTCAATGAACTTCGATCCTCAACTCACAAAACAAATTAGAGGTTACCTGACCGTGAACTAAGACGACTTGGAGTTTGAACTCCCCAAGGAGGAGCAAAGATAACTACAGGGCAGCACTTAGAAGCAAATCTCAGAGCTCATCCTTGAATGACTTGACAGTTGAAGCCCATCACCCAGTCTCTAGGGTCACTTCCAGACTGAGGGACTCAGCATCAAGGATGATTCTCTAAGCCCGCCCACCCCTGCTGAGCTTGCGGTGCCCCTTTGCAGCAGAGAAGTGACACTGTGGCTGAGATGAAGTTTACTAGAGTACTAATAAACCCCAGGCTAGATACCTACTGTGTGGGACTGCGAGGCAGGTGAAGTGCTGAAACCATCTGGCAAATTTCTAGGGAACGCATTGGAATACTTTCTGGTGAAAATTTGCCCAACTAATTGGCCTATATAACCTGCTATTTATTGCACATTTTCCAGTTGTAGCCCCTGAATCTTTCTGTGTTAAGATAGGTAAGTCTAAGAAAGGACACTTACTTCCTTCGATCTCTGATCCCAGTGATGACTAGGATGACAATGCCAAGCACTACCAATCCCATCACAACTCCGAAAACAATCAGCCATATGGTGACAGGTGGCTCAGACAGGGGGCTAAGCGTTGGATAAATCCCCAGGAACTCCAGACTGTTATCATCCAGGCGGAACATATCGTTGATACGACCCCGGGACAGCCTATTCTCCAAAGCAAAATACAGTCAAGAGGACATTTAGGCAAAATAAAATTGTATATATTTACTCCTTAAATCTTTGCAGGAAGATTTGATAAGGCTTATCATAAGAATATATTCCTTAACATAACAGTGAAATCGAAGTAGATAATCAGATCCAAATGAGGATGAGAATTGTTGACAATTATGCACCTTTTATACCTTAAGAGAAATCAGGTTTGTCAACAGCTTGATTGGAAAACTGAGTTACAAAGGTGCAAATGTGCAAATGGTCGCCGTTTGTTCATTTGTGACTACTGTGTGTTAAAGGCAAAGTTAGCATATTTGGCAATTTCCTATTTGTCAGTGTAGCTACAACCACTTTATATAACATAATGGAAAAGGACAATTGGATGTCCCTCTTCTACAAATGATTCACACTCTATACCCAAGTCTCTGTAGGAGAAGTTTCCAAATAAAACGGTTGGTACATAGCAGCACTGGGAGTAACACGGGAAAGGAATCTTTGCCCTTTCTCCAGCATTGGGATGGGAAATGGCTAAATTTCATGGAAGAAAAAGGGTGAGGATTATTTAAAACAAGAATAGCGAAATGGAGAATACTCTGAATTGAAGACCCAAGCATCTGGAATCACATCCTGCTACCCTTGGGAACAGCTGGATCTGAGGTCAGAGTCCACCGGAGAGGGCAGGAAGTCAAAGCAAAATGAAATATGCAACTCCTGACAAGCTCAGGGGCTCATTTCTCAAGTTGTACTGGAAACAGAAAGTTTGAGATGCCCAGGTAGCTTGCAGCTGCCTGTCCAAGAAGGGAAAGCTTTTTCATGATGATCTCAGCCAGCATTTTTTCCCTAAGACAAATACATGTCTTTTGGAAGTAGTGAGTGTGGTTGGGTCATACAGCCCAAGCAAGCCAGATTGTGTAGGCACACCCTGCCCAGCTGGCCTTAGATCTGCTTTCAGAGGTAAACGGAACTCAAAAGGTTCATCTGGTGAGCTGCCCGGTGGCAGTGGGTATACTAAGTCTTTCTTTAATAACAAGGGTACCAACTACAAAGTCAATCCACGCTCCATCCCTGCTGCCTTGTAGGAAAAAGCCAGAGCAAATTACACAAATTATTTCTTCTAAAAACTCACTGCCCACAGTAAGAGTTTTGCCTAATGCGGAGGACACCCAACGTCTAAGGAGTTCTGTGGCCTACACCGTTTCAGGCTTCGGGCAATGAAATGAACCCTACATCACTGTTCCTATAGCAAATGATGCTAACACCTGCCATGTCTCCTTTCTGCGCTTAGCGTTTGTCATGCGTGCTAGTCTGGCTGTCTTTAGCCAGCACCTACTTCTTGCCTGAGAGCATTGTCAGCCCACAAGATATGCCCTGCCTGCAGGCCAGAAATGTGGGGGAATTAATGTCACCCGAAAGCACTTTCCAGCCAGACTGATGAGAGGTGATAAACAAATACCCCAGCTCTGTCAGCCTTCTATGGAACAACTCGGGTGCACATTCCACAGTCCCCCGGGTTGCCTGACAGGATTGAACTCTATTTACCAACAGTGGTAAATTGCTTGATAAGGTATAGTCGATTGTTTTTGTTCTCTTCTCACTTTCCTACCAGTGCCTCCCAAATAAACTACTTCTACTTAAATTCTTGTCCGAAGGCCTGCAACTGGAGGAACCCAAAGGAACATAATTCTCTTGCTACTGGATTCTTCTGGAATTAAAACTCAAATTTGTGGGACAAAGTAAAACATGCAAATGACTCAGACCAATGCCTGTCGCACAGAAAAAGCACACTAAATATTAGCTACTGTTGTTTCACTGGGTTAAACCCTTCGGTCTTATACAGTCTGAAAGTAAAATATCACCTGATAGCATCTTCAACTTCAGTCTTAGGAATAATGTCAGACACATTATTAGGTGCAGTGACGAAGAAGGTGAAGGAGATTCTGGGTGTCTCATCGCTCACCCGTACATCCTCCTCCCTGTGGAGAAACAGAAGAAACATCTTTCCTTGTAGCACCTAGGACACAAAAAGGAAAGGGAATGCTTCCCCTGCTGGCAAAAAGGAGGTTAGGAGAGGATCACAGGATAGTACAGGGCAGGGCAAAAAACATGGGAGGATACAACTGTCAAAAACTTAACACTGCCTAAAGCACATGAAATCAACTACATAAAAGTTTGCTATCAAGTTTTAGCACTATCTGTTCAGCTATGATGTAAAAGCCACATCTTTTCAATGACAGGAAAAAATTCCCCGCTGAAAGGATCAAGAGAATCAGCAAAGAATCACTGGCGAGCTAGGATTGTGAAAAGCTTTGTTAGGGCTTTGATCTCAATGTCCTCCAAAAGCCCCCTGTGTTCAGAGTTGGCACTTGTGGAAGCTGATTAGATGATGGGGGTGCTGACCTCATTACTGATGAGGTCAGAGCTGAGCGGGCCGTAGGAGGTAGGCCCCGGTGGAGGACATAATTTTCTGAGGGCGTGCCTTTGAAGGGTCTATCTGGCCCCTGGATCTTCTCTCTGGCTGCCGTGTGGTGAGCTGCTTTCCTCCACCAGGCCCTGCTGCCATAATGTCTCTGTCTTGAAGTCAATCAACAATGGACTCAAAACTCTGAAACCATGGGCCAAAATACAGCTTTTCGCCTTTAAATTTTATGTGTCTGCCGGGCTCTGCTTCCCAGCCAGAGTGCAGACGCAACCTGAGCAGCTTTGTACCCCTACACTGTTATGTTTCTGCATTGGAGCCGGTCTACCGTGGACTTGAGATTCTGAAACCAGGAGTCACACAAGTCTAAACTGTGGGTGTTGGGTGTTATGTCCCAGTGACGAGAGAATTGATTAATGTAAGAATTAAAAAATATATGTGTGTTGAAGTCTAAAAACACTGCCAGCCAGGTGTGGTGTAGCACGCCCGTGATCCCAGGGCTCAAGAGGCCTGAGGCGGAAGGATCACAAGTTTGAGCCAAGTCTGGCCAACTTAGCAACTTATATGTGGTCTTAAAATTTAAAAAAAAAAAAGGCCCTGGGTTCAATCTCCAGGAAAAGAAGAAGAAGAAAGAGAAAGACAAACTGAAAGAGAAAGAAGAAGAAAAAGAAGAAATATACACAGACTATAGTACATAGCTCAAGAAATTTCCTCAAAGTGAAGTTACTTGTACAACAATAAAACAATTATTAAAATCACAGAAAATAAAGAAATTGTATGTGTTTGGTCTTTTACTCCAGGAACGGGAAGGTGACCAGTGCAGATACGGTGGGCTGGATCACCCAGTGCCACAGACAGGGATGGTATTTTCACATTCCCTAACAGGCCTGAACCAGCAAAAAATGTTGTGTTTCGTCCATGGCTGAAGTGTTTTTTTGGTTTTTTTGAGGTAAGTAGCTATTAATATATGATGTGACAAGACTGTGCTTTCATAACTGTCAGAGTGATCTTGCTGCATAGATCTGTTCAAATATTAGAGAGATTCTTTCTGACCACTTTGGTTAAAACTGAAAATCACACACACACACCCCGGCACTGCCCAGCCCCTTTCCTATTAGAAGTTATTACCATGCAATTCCACTATATTTCACTTATATATTACACAAACACAACAGAATATAAGTTCAGGGAAGGCAGAAATTTCTCTTTCCTTGTCTTTCATGGCTCACTGAGGGCAAGGGCATTTAAAGAAGAGAGAGCTGAAAATTAGAACAGACTCCTTGCCATCCACAAGTCAAATAAACCACAGCCATCCCTAAATGGAGTGACCCAGATCCCAGGACACCAGAGAAGTTCCAAAGTTGTTAGGAGGCTTTTCTTCATTTCACTTGAAGGAAGCTGAAGCAGAATATTTCCTCAGACTCTAAAGGAAAGGAATTGCTGGTTGGTGATCTTGAAAACCTAGAGAATGAACTCACCTGAAAGGAACCGTCTGGTTTTTTACTTCTAAAAAATACTTTCTCATGGCATATGCAACAGATGACTGGAACAAGTACATTTCATTAGCATTCCATTCGTACTGCAAATTCAGAAGGAAAACACTGTTCAGTAGGGATCATAAGGTATATGTAATACCTGGTACTCCTCAAACATTATCGTTAATATTCCACTGGGCTCAGAAGTCCGTTCACTTTAGTTTTATCTAAATTGCCAAAAACACCTCGAGGCAAGGTTTATAGATAGAGTCGGCCCAACGTTGGTTTTGCATAAAATGTCTATACTGTGTGGACAAAGTTTTACGTTAATAAGAAGTTCTCAGATACATATATAAGTATAAAAAAGAAAGAAATTTGAGATTCAAAGAAAAATAACATGTTGTAAACAACACGGTGATCCATTCTTGTTCTCTAGTTCTAAATAAACGCCTTGCTTCTTTGCATAGCTTTTGAAAGACGTGTTGAGTGGAAAAGCAGTCACTCTTTCCTCCAGCAGGTGGCAGTAGAGATGAATGAATGGCATATGACTCTTTTCTCCTTTCCCTTTTAGGACAAAAAAGAAGTATATAATAGAATTTCACAAATGATTTTGCTACATTCACCTCAGCTTGGTTTTACTCAGCTTTGGGGAGGAGGAACTTAGGTCATAGCAATAAAAATCCCATTAGTATTGTGACTAATAATATTTATATACTATTTTCAGATTTTAAAACTTTTTAAAGGCTAAGCTCTCAAAATACTGCCATATATCTAATTGACATTCACCATGAAATAGCTTGACCCTTCAGATATTCTGGCCCCAAAGAGCACATGTGCTAAAAGCCCAGTTTTGGTCTTATCAGAGCACAGCATTCCTCAGTGAATTGGCCTTAGACTGTTCCATCATCAAGCTCTCTGGAGACTGTTCACCAATCGCTCACTGCATTACAAGAGAACCGGAGCACACGTCAGAGGAGAAAAAGATAACTGGGAAGGATCGTGATTTGTGACTTTCTTAAGTTTTCATTTTCTTTCTCTCTTTCTTTTTGGTACCAGGAGTCGAACTCAGGACCTTGCACTTGCCAGGCAGGTGCTGAGCCACTGAGCTACATCCCTGGTGCTAAGTTTTCATTTCCTTACTCCTGTGCAATTTATATTTTGATATCTTGCTCATCTATAAAAATTACACTAAAAGTATTTTGAGTCTTGAACCTCTCAGGAAAAGTAAGGGGGTAGAACAGAGTCTTCGGATCTATACCATGAGACAAGAGTTTTCTCTTGCACCTTGGACTGTTTTATCTGCTAGTCACAGGTCGACTTCTAAACCTGAAAAACCTTGCGGTTGGTTACCACACCCCGCTCAGGCCTCTTATCTCTGTCTCCCTGGGATGACTCGTCCTCTCCCCTTTCCGATCACTTCCTCAGACTGGATCACCTGAGACAGGTGATCAAGAGCGAGCAGCTGCTGATGAAACTAATTCACACGAAGGTGTCAATGATAAGATTCTTCTGTAAAACACTTTGTTACGCTAATATGCATCTGCAACTCAGTGGTTCAAATGCAGCTGGTCTATGGAGCACACTCTGAACAAAGCCAAGATATAGAAGATATACTAAAATAAACAAAAGGACCTCTATTTATACTATTCTAAAAACAAACAACCTCTCAAAATGTCACATCCTGTTTCTTGACTACAAGTAACGGTGATGAGTGAAGTGGAAAATTGGATATTTGATAGTTAAGGACTGGTACAGATGTGTTTACACTGATCTGCATAAGGCCTTCAGAGGAATAAGTAAAAAATAGGCATTGCCTCTCCAATAACGAATGAACCAGTTAAAAATCAAAATGCTCAAGGCCGGAATCTGGGGCTTCGAGTTCCAAACAGAAGAGCCATGCGGCCTCTCTTCTTTAAGACAGGTCACACTGGAGTGGGCATACTGCGTCCCATCTAAGGGAGAAGAGCAGACTGGGCAATAGCAGGTGCGCCAGGCAGGATACTCACGGCTTCATCTCCAAGAGCTGATTTTAGGCTTATCCTCACTTTGATGCTTTCTTCAGAATCTGAATAAAGAGAAATCACAGGCTGTTGGTTTCACGTGTCAGACGGACCACATGTGTTTATTTCCTTCCTCTCCCAAGGTCCCACTAAAGCGCTAGTAAAGGAATTTTGAGAAGGTATAAACATACCTTTGGAAAACAGAAAATGCTGAGAGGAGTAACTGCTTTCTGAGGGGATAGGAAACCTTGGTCTGAAGGAGTACAGACAGACCCAAGAAGAACCAGAGAACCCCAGCTCAGGATTCAGGTAGTGCTAGGGGTGGGAAGCGGCTCCTGCGGTGAACACACGGGGAAGGAACAGCGCGGCGTGGCGAGAGGCTCTCTGGGGAACAGTCAGTCCTCCCATCTGCCCGGCCCTGGCTCAGTCATTTGGAGGCTGTGTTCCAGCAAAACAAGAGATCATCCAAGAAAGGAGGCCTAGAATCCAGCAGAGTGGACTCAGCCCAGGACAAAGACAAAGGCATAACCCAGGAGGAAAATCGTGATCTAGATTGGGACAGGAGGGTGTAAGGCTCAAAGAGCGAAGTTTCGAGGGAAAAAATGAGACCGAAAAGCATAGATACATTGGAATAATTGGGAAAATGTAAGTGCGATGTGGAGTGTGAATTGGATATGACCAAAATATGAAAGCAAGTAGAAACACTGGGGCAAAAGAGCTGCATAAGACAGGATAGGAAATAGCACACTGCTTGCTTGACTCTGCAGGCACAGTGATAGAAACACTGATAACTCATGATAAGGCTGTACGGCGAGAGAGAAGTATAGACCTAAAACTGACCGACAGCAAAACAGCAATATAAACACAGCATTTAGAAATATGAAAGTAACCTTCAAAAAGAAGAGACAATAACCTTACATTGTTATTATTTGTGCTCGAAGAGAAAGATTCAAGTGTAGTGGACCAGAAACTGTAATACTCTTTTATTTTAAACATGAGACTAATAAAACACTTGAAAGAGTGTGAAGTGCAGCCAAAAGCACGTTCAGCATAAAGAGAACATGTACTCATCCAGGTCACAGGCCCTGGAAACAGAGGCCAAAGGACACTAGAGAAAGAAGACAGAGAGTGACGCAAAATACGGGGACTCGGCCTACTCACATGGACTCCACTCAGTGCTCCACCCTACAACAGCATTCCTGTTCTGGTCTTTCAGCCAGGTAAACAGGGGCTCAAAATAGTTAAGCAGTGGTCTTACATCCATATGCTTTGCTCCTACAACATTTTCCAATGCTAAGGTCCAAGGTTCTGATTTTCCAAGTCTCAGCATGTTGCTAGATGAAAAACAGAAAAAAAGCAGGGCCCTTTGAGAGTCCAGATATACATGCATTTATGTTTATGATCTGATGACCTGTGGTTTACTTTCCTTGACATGGCTAAATTTGCTCCTGGCAGATGTGGAAACGGTGTATATTAATGGATCCTTCAATCTTGTTTTCTACTTACTACAAAGAAAGCTCTTTAGTATGACATGGAGAGAGGAAGTGACCCACCCAGCCATCTCATGGTCTAGGTTTTTGTCTGATCACAAATGAAACATTTACTTTGTGGATGAGAAAATTTTGAGATTCCCCAAAAGAAATCAAATTCAAAAACTAGGCATAGAAATAAGTAATACTAGATACTGGGAAAAGATCAACACTTTGAGGTATTTCTTACAGCAACTTCTGCCCAGCTTCGGTGGAATTTGAGATATCACATTTGTGCAGGGGGCCCACATGGTTAGCTGCTTGACAAAGGGCTTCCTGAAACTGGAACTGGTAGATGGTCCTTGTGTAATACCTGTACAAAGACAAAGAAACAAAAAAAGTAGCCCCACATTTAGTTACTGTGGTAGAGTCACAGACTGGGGCAAAAATTTAAATTCTGGGGCTCAAGTAAACAAAGAAATACTAGTCAGATCTCTCTCCACAAAGAACCAATCATGAATTCTACAGACACATCACAATCAGCTTACCTTTAATGTACCAGCTGATAAACAAGGCAGTATGACTCTGTTAAATGTTAGCTCACCTTTGTATTGTTTTATAGACTTATAGCCCTTTCGTATAAATGACGCTCATCAGTCCATATGGTAGGTTGATAATATTATTTCCATTTTACAAATAAAGAAACTGAGGCCCAACAAATTTAAGATATTGGACTAATAGGTGAAGAATGTATGTCTTAGACTTTAAGTTAAAAATGTTCATCAAATACATGGTGAAACTTGGCAGTAACAATAAGACAAACAAAATACTTCTTGTTTCTCCTGCTATTGATTCCTTGATGATGGGGAAAGAGCTCTCAAGGTATTTAACCCACTTGATTGGTGGATTACATTATATTGAAATTGATCATCTACGTTGAATTTGGGGTAGGAGGTGAAGATATCAAAATTATAATTATCACTTTGTGGAGCCTTATTTCTTTGTTATTAGCACAGCTGTGCACAAAATCTACAAGTTGAACAGAGAGAAGACAATGGTCATTTACCGAATGAATGAGTAATCATTAGAAACATGGAACAGAGATGCAGGGTCACAGTATGTCTCATCATGAGGCACAGGTTCCACCACTCCAACTATCTCTCGTCTTTGGAAAGAAAAAGAAGAGTATTAGTTATGGATCAACCATCATGAGGAGGTAGAGCTGGGTACAACTAATGCAACTGTATTGAACAATAGCATTAATATTGGAATTGGGTGCCAAATGAAATTAGAACAGTAAAGTATCAGAAAGTACACCCTTTGTGTGATTATGTCTTATTGAGTTCAACCAAAATATACCATTGGAAAACACTGATATCTTTAAAAATTATTTAATAAAACTCATGAAGCCCTGGTAATTCCCTCTCAGTCACCATATTTCATGTGCTCCTGACAAATGTAATTTTGTAAAACTGAAATCTTACTTATTCTTCAGAGGTCACTCAAATGTCCCCTCCTCCTGAAACATGCCCCTGATATCAACAACCTTCTAGCATGATTAACCCCTCAACCTCCCTTAGCTTTTTCTAGCTGTGTCTCCACTAGTCGTAGCTAGTCACATACAACTCTTTCTGGCATTAGAGCCTTGAGCTCCTAAAGCATAAGATTGTGTCTTTCATCAGCTTTAGTTTCAATGGTAAAAATGGTGCTTAACGCTAAGGAAAAACTTCATTTCTATTTGTTGAACTACTAAAGGAAACATTCATGTATGAAAGTTACCTTTTATGTCTGATTCATATACCTTGAAAATAAACTGAGAGATAAAAAACTTAGCCAGAAAAAAAAAGTATGTATCAGGTATTGTTGAAAAGAAATACATTTCTCCTCTATCACTGTGGGTTGGTGTAAACAACAGCAATACTCAACCTTGACAAAAAGACAAGCCCCTCCGTCCTTCCTCTCAAGCAAGATTTACATTAACACAGAAAAATCTTGGAGAAAGAATGACGCTGATTTAAATGTACAGATGTTGGATCAAATGCTACACATGAGATCATCACTTCAAAAAGGAAAAATAAGAAAAAAAGACAAAAATTACAAGGCTCTGACTTATACGTGGTGGAGAAAATACTCTCTCTCTCTCTCTCTCCCCTCATAATTATTCAGGCAAATCCCATTTATTTTGCATCTGCATGCTCCTGACATTGCGCAGGGGACCTGGGATACAGTGACACACAATGTAGCGCTGCAAATATTCCACTGGGTCTCTCGCAGTTGCCACCTGTGCCAGTTTCTGTCTAGCCTGAAAGTCTCTCTTCCCTTCCGTACACACCTGGTTAATTCCCATACCTTTCTCAGGACTCAATCTGGAACTCCCCTCAGGCCATCAGTGAGCCCTGTAGCCTTCCTTCCCATCATGCATTGCAGTGCTTTTCTCTTCCACATCCTGCCTTTCCTTTGACTAAAAGTTGGGGGCAGTTAAGGACCACACCTGAAATGATCAGTGTTGCATCCCCAGTTCATTGCCTAAAATGTGAGGTCATCATTGTTACTTAGAAAAAACACATAAAAGTGAGTAAATTGATCTCTTCCTAAATGGTATCATAGTTCAATGAGTGACTCAGCCCCTACGATAGAGTATCAAATAGTGTCACCTGACTCAAGGTAAGGGGCAGTGCAAAGGAAATTTTATTTGTGGAGATGGCACCCAAATGGAAACTAAAAGTATTAAAAGGAGGCAGATAAGTGTATGCATGTGCATGTGTCTGTTGAGGGGGGGGACAGGCCAAGTGAATGGTTTTAAATAAACATCAAATTCATGAGGAAATATTTCACCTATTCTTTGACTTACTTCATCTCCCACCACTTTTTCATCCACTGCTCTTTGGGAATTTCACCCCTGAAGACCATCCACCTCCACTTCTCTAACATGTAAGTGAAGGGCAGAGTTCCAACAATCGTGAGTGCTTGTTTAAGTAGGAAGTTTATTTCTGTTTCTGAAAGTAAAATGGAAAAGGATAAATATCAAGATGAAAATGACAGTAGATGTTTTATGCTAGAAAGAACTTTCATAATCTCAACATGTACTTACTGTATAGATGATAACATGAGAAATGTTGACAATGGACATGTTAATATGTATATATTCATTTTCTCGGTAAGGGACTTGGAACAGGGTGAAGTCCTGGAACAGAACAGTCCTGCAAGTTAACCCTAGTCCTATTTTTTGTTGGTTTCAATTGCCTTGGTTAAACATCCCTTATCGGAGTTAATTGGGACTATGTCATCTTCTTTCCAGGCACACTGTTTATTCTTGAAAGCTCCACGAGGCCAGGGACTGTTAATGTGCCATTTGAAACTGTCTACCTAGATCCAGTGTCTGCTACATAATGCCTTCTGTGAGTCCTTGGTAAATAAGCAAATACTAAACAGATGTGGTGAAAAGCCAGTAATGCAGGGACAGGAGAAATAAAAAATATTGTGCTATTGCACAGTAGGTTGACTATAGATAGCAATATGTACTGACATTTCGAACAGCGAGAAGAGGGCCGGAGGATTCAGGGGGAAAGCACTGGCCTAATGTGCATGGAGTCCGGGGTTCTAGTCTCAGCACTGAAAAAATAAAACTCTAGAAGAATTTGAAAGGTTTCATCATAATGATAAACATTGGAAGAGAGATAGTTCCTCTGACTAAAACACTCCACAGTGCATGCATGTATTGAAACATCATATGTGGCCCACATGAATGTGCACAATTTTGTATTTTTATGTGCCAGCTAAGAATAAATTTAATTGAAAATATAGATAAATAAAAGAGCCTCCCTCGAGGGCACCATCCAGTGAATAACCAAAGTGAAATGTACTTTTATGGCACTGTCTTCCTTACTGTCAATTTTAAACGCTTTCACAAGTCACGTAATTCTCTTTTACCCTTTATCAGTGATTTCAAAAAAGGTAGATTTTTTTCACCTCTAGCATACAAAAGAAGCTCACTGAAATGTCACCAGGGGAATGCTATCCGCTCTGCACATCGCTGAATCTCTAGTGTCTGTAGAAATGTCTTGTCCATGGTATGTGCTCAATAAATATGTGGAGAAAGAAAAGAGAAAAATGGAAGGAAAGAAGGGAGGGAGGGAGGAAGAAAAGAAGGAATTGATTTGTTTAACATCATTCATGAATCAGGGACAAGGAAAGGAGCAAGAGGTTTTCAAACCAGTGGTTTAATTGTATCTAAGATTATCTTATGAAGTGCAGTGATCCCATCATCTTTGCCAGCTAACAAGGAATATAAATAATGATAAAACAAGTTCATTCATTCAAGTTCACTAGCTGGAATGAATGATATATTAAAAGTAGGAAGTAGGTGTGTCTGCTACTAACCCTTTCCTTTGTTGCTCTCTTCCTGGAAAGACACCACTATTAATCTATAATCCACTGGATCTGTGCTTACAATAACTATTTCAGACTTGCTGATAGTTTTACCCTGGCCTACTCTCAGGCCATCATGAGCTCACCAAGGGTCTAGAGCCAGAGATGGAGGCAAAAAGAATTGCCCACACACGGATGAAGTTCATGACCTTAAACTCATTGACCAAATGCTCCAGCCAGTGGAACCAATCATTAAACTGCAAAGAGTGAAAACAAGAAGAGAGAAATACATGGAAGAGGAGACAATATTGGGCTCTACTTGTCCTTCTTTTACAAGGAAAAAATCAAATTCATGATTTCACTGAAAATCAAAATTGTATCTTTACTGAAGAATTTAAATCTCCTAAACATTTCTTTTGTTTCATCAAATCCAAGCCATCCAAGGAGAAATGGGCTGCCTTGGGCAAAGAAGTTGAGGGATAGCAGGAATCTGAAGGTATGCTGCAGGGGAAACACGTGCTTCCACTAATTGAACAAAATGTCTCATTCTTTTGCAATTTTGATATTTCTTCACCTATTCTTTAAGAACTCTCAAATTTTAAACTGCACTATACTTTTCATAATACCTTGGGAAAGGCTTTAGATTAGGGCTTTGATGCTGGATCTGGTACTGTGTTGCTTTGTAATGAGTATGTGTTTGCTACACATAATAATTATATTCCTCTTGGGGAACTGGTACATGTACATACCCCATTTTGATCAGCTTTACTTCCCTCCCCCACCCTGCCCTCCCTTACACTGCTTTCTGATGTTAAGCTACTTTCTCTTTTCTGGTTTCCTTATTTATAAAACATGGTTTAGAATCTGTGCTGGCTCTAATGTTTGGGGAAGTTTTTCCTGAGAACCAAAAACATCTACTCAGAAGTCTGACACAAATTAGCCGGATGATCTTGTCTTGGACAAGACATTTCAGCTCTATGGAACTGTTTTAGCATCTTCAAAAGAATCAAATGAGCTTCTGTTTGATAATTATTAGAGTCTCAAAACCATTCATTTAGTTCCCTCTCTTATTCAAGAGTACAAAACCACAAATTGGCATGTTCAGGAATATACTTCCAAAGTGTTTTTTACCAGCGGCAATTCCTAGTTCTTCATAAATATACCTGATGTGGTGAACAGTAAATATTTCTTATATCTGGTAATACATACTTTGTCCCACACCATACTAATAAATACCCAAAACAAGCCATAAAAAAATATATACCACTGTCTTCATGAAAATCAGGTGGCAGGAGACCAATGGATTTCAGATGCTTAGGTGTAGCTGCAGAAAGTGACATGATCTCCCCAACGGCTTCATGAAATCCTTCATTAGCTCCATTTCTTAGCAGGAAAGGTTGAGTGGCATATGCCATGTCATACTGGATATGTCCCATCTCATGGTGGGCTGTCAAGAAGTGGTCCATGGTCACCTTTGTGCACATCTTGATTCTACACAAAAATGAGCAAGACTAAAATGAATCTCATTGAATTGCATTTAATCATGATAAAATTGTTTGAAGTTTTGGTAGCATGAATTCCCTTTCCCAGACTTAGCACTGACTCTTGAATACCTACCTCTTCTGTCCTTACATACTGTTGCCCAATATAAAGTGATGGGCATGGCTGAATCCTATTCTTTTACTCATACTAGGAAAAGAAACAAGCAGAGTCCTCTGCTCTTCTCCCAGCCTGGTGCCCTCCCAGTTGCCTGTTAAGCCAAATTCCAGCACCACCCACAAAGCCTTGTCTTGCCCTATCTCCTATTCCAGGTGTGGCCAATTTTCTCCCAGTATCCCATAAAGCATTCTGTATTTTGCTTATGACAAATACCACTTTCTGCCCTTATCCCAGCTTTGTAATCACTTACGCTATTTCACTCATAAGAAAGAAACACAGAGATTAGTGTCTGACTCACTCCATGTTCCATAATTCTCAGCACAAAACCTTTTATAATTGGGGCACTACGAGCCCCATGATCATACAACTTTAATGAGCATACAATATTTCAAAATGAGGCAAATTATCTAAAGGTTTGAGACAACGGTAATCTGTCCCCAGGAAAACCCAGATGTGCTTTCATGGACTCATAGCCTCAGTTCAAGGAGAGTTAATTCATCCTCTCTGTGCTCAGAGAAGCAGAGAAGGACTCCTTGGTTTCAGTGTCTCCCATAATACCTGCACGGTAAGTATCAGCTCAACTACCTGAAGTCATCCTTCCCCAGGTCCCAAGCCGTGGGGTGGCAGACCACTTTCCGGCCATCTCCTGGCTCAGTTAGCATGGAGTTTTGCCAGAATCCCAGAGTCATATTAGGAAGACCAACAGACACGAAGAACTTCTCAGCCTCCTTGAATATCTTCTCTGCATCCCAGGACTGGCAGAGGGGAAAGAACAGCATTTAATTATAGCATTAAAATAAAAGCATTCTTTCCGTTGGAGATACACATTGGCATAATCTTTCCAAACAGCAACCTGACAACATGTACGGACAGCTTTTTAAATGTTTACACTCTTTGTCGCAGTAATCCTGTCTCTAGGGAACTCATCTAGGAAATTATCAGAAACTAGGTCAAAGAATTACATTGAGTCTGATTTTTAATGGGGAAAAACTGGAAAAAAAAATACCAGAATGGTTAAATAAATAATGATTTCCTTAGAGAATGGAAATTGTGCAGCTGTCCAGATTATATTTAAATAACTTTCATTGGTATTGTAAAACACAAAGTAATAGTAAATGAAAAAGTAAAATATATAAACCATTTGCATGGTATTCATCTTACTGAGGAAATACTGTATGTGAAAATCTTAACAGTAGACTGGGTGAGATTATGTGTGATATTTTTTGTTTTCATTCTTTATATTCTAAGTGCAAACATAAAACATGGTGGCCTTCTATTTGCTTATTTGAATGTTCATATCTATTAATAATTGTCTTATGTAGTTGGGTGCTGCTGCCCTTGGCGCATACATACTTATACCTTCTATTTGCTAAATACCTTCAATTCAAACCAATAACCATTGCTTGAGCTTCCCCAACGATCAAGGCTTTACGTTAGGCGTGGTCGGAGACAGAAACAATAAGGTAGCCACGAGAGCTTGGGCTTTTGGAATTAAAAAGGCCCAGATGTGGCCTAAAGACCATGGAAAATTGGCCCTTGGCTTCATGATGTATATGGAATCTGAAATTTCAAAGTATTTTGGCTATCAGCATCTGCCACCTAGCAAAATCTTCTTGAAATTAATGTCACAGTTGATGAACACACTTCCTTATAAAGTAAGGCCTACAGAAAGCAAGCTAAGTTTGTGTAACTGGTAGGTAGTTCGTGAATAATTTTCAGTAACAAACAAACCTTGAACATGAGTCAATTTTAGTTTATCTCCTGTGTCAACCCTGGGAATAAAAACTAGAAGGAGAAACTATGAGATTTTTTTGTTATTAACCTTTAAAAACTTAATGTCAGACAGTTGTGTCAATGAGTATGACATTCCTTCTCTTAATTTAAATAAGTATTTAAATGATACATAAAAACAAAAAACATATACCTATTTCTGGGGGTGCCATATGATATTTCAATACAACATTATGTAATGTTCACATCAGGGTAAACATATCTAACTCTTCAAACACCATTTTGTTATGGTGAGAATATTCAAAGTCTTCTCATATAGCTTTTTGAAATATATAGTACATTATTGTTATCTCCAGGCACTCTGTCAGGCAATAGTACTCCAGGACTTCTTACTCCTACCTAACTACAACTGAGTCCCCAGCGCCCTCTCTCATACACTTGCCAGCCTCTGACAACTAAAATTCTAGTTTCAGTTCCTAAGAGATCAACTTTTTTAGCTTTCACATATGAGTGAGAGCATGTGGTACTTGTCTTTCTATGCCTGACTTATTTCTCTTAATATGATGATCTGCAGTTCTACGTGTGTTGTTGCAAATGCCAAAAGTGCATTTCTCTTATGAATGAATAGTATTTCCACTGTGTTTATGCACCATCAGTTGGTGGAAATTCAGCTTGTTTTCATTTTTTGGCTACTACGGATAGTGCCGCAATAAACAAGGAAATGCACATGTCGCTTCAACATACATATTTTATTGCCTTTGAGTATATACCCAATAGTGGGACTGCTGGATCATATGGTAGCTGTTATCTCTAATTTTTAAAGGAGCATCATAATGTTTTATGAAGTGACTATTCATTTTCATTCTCAGTAGCAGTGTGCAAGGGTTCTCTTTGCTCCACATACTCACCAGCACTTGGTATCTTTGGAGTCCTTAGGATTTTTCATACTAACCATTCTTATTGAAGTCAGGTGATACCTCATTGTGCTGATGGTTAGTGATGTTGAGCATTTTTGGCATACTTGTTGTCCATCTGTACGTCTTCTTTTAAGAAATGTCTTAATGATCTATTGCCCGTTTTAATCAGATTATTTTGATTGGTTTTCTTTTGCACTTTTGCTTTTGAGGTTTTGGAGTTGCCTATATGTTCTGGGTATTAACCTGTTGTCAGACGTACAGCTTCCAAACATTCTCTCATTCTGTGAGCTGCCTCATCACTCTGGTATTTCCTTTGCTGCACAAAGGCTTTTTAGTTTTATGTAACACTATTTGTCCATTATTTTGCTTTTGTTGCCTGTGCTCTTGGGCTCTTGTCCAAACATCTTTGTTTATTCCAATGTCCTGAAGCATTTTTCCTATGTTTTCTTGTAGTAATTTCAAAATTTTGGGTCTCACAGTTAAGACTTTAATCTATTTTGAGTTAATTTTTAGAACTGGTGAGAGAGAGATCTAGTTTCATTCCCCTACGTGTGGATGTCTATTATTCACAGAACCATTTATTGAAAAAACTGCCTTTTCCAATTCATGTTCTTAGCACTTTTATCAAAAATCAGTTGGCTGTAGAAGTGTGGATTTATTTCAAAGCTCTCTACTCTGTTTTGTGACTCTGTGTGTCGATTTTCACGCCAAAACTATGCTCTTTTCACTGCTATGGCTTTGCACAATGCTGCTAGAACAGCTGCAAGAGTTTAGAGTATCTTGAAGATTCAAGATTTTATCCTGCTATGGACTTTTCACAGGAATGTATGTGAAGGTGTTCACTGCATTGCTAGAGATTTAAAACTATTGACTAGAAAAGGTTCAGCAATATATAAATAATTACTATCTAACCATCTGAAAAAATTTTATAAGGCTAATAAAATATGATTGTTAATTCTTCACAGAAATGTAAAATTTAAGTAAGTAAAGATGAATGTATAACTAAAATGTTAATATGATTTGATCAATGGAAAGGAACACATACAATTTAAATATGCCAAGATGGCAAGAAAGGGTTGATGTAAACGATTCTTGTAATAGTTCTAATAAAAATGATTTTTAAATGAAAAAAATTTTCTAATGATATTCTCGGATTTTTACTATTCATTTTTACTATTCATTGATTATTTAGCAGTGACTAACTTTGAAAAGCGTACTGCAAACCAGTTGCTAACTCCACATCCTATGGCATAAGGGAAAACTTAAAACCTCTCAACAGAATCAATACCCTACTTGTTATTTAAGGTATATGAGGTCGCTGACATTATAATATTAGTTTTCTAAAACAACTTAGATGCATAAGAAATACATTTAGATTATCTTGAGTTTTTAATTTGCACAGTTTCACATACAAGAGATAAGAACAGTGGGATGTCGTAAAAAATGAGGTTGAAACTTTAGATTGTTTTTAAGGCCTCTTCTTCCTACCTGGGTCACCATTTCATCAGTAACATCTATGTTCGGTTTCTGTCGGAAAGGAATTGTCAAGGAGTATAGATTTGTCCAAAATCTACCCCACATGTCACCTATATTAAAAAAGAATACATTAATACAATGATACACAGCAAAAGCATAGACCCGACTTTATACAGTGCATGAGACTGGATTGGTACACAAGCCGGACAGTATTTCTAAGCAATTTAGTTTCTATGCTTCTCTTTCACTACCTTTCTGCCCTTTTGGCCTTCTCTTATTTTAAATTGCCAACATTTCCATCTTCTATCTCCTCTCAAAGGTTAAAACAGTGAAAGATTATCTGGTTAGACAAAGCTGATTAGGGAATAAACCTAATTTCTTCTACCTTAAATCACTTATTCAAGGGTATAATTTATTTACTATATGGAACATCATAGGAACTATAAAGATTAACTCATATAAATAACCATGTTTGGGACAAAATACTACAAATTAAACTATTAGTGATGCCTCATATCGAATTCAAAAGAAATTACATGATGTCATAATTCAGAGATATCTACTAAATAGCCAGGCATGGTGGTGCACACCTATCATCTCAGCATTTTGGAAATCAGAAGAGGATACCAAGTTCAAGCTCAGCCTGGACAACTTAGTGACTCAATGAGACCCTGTCCCAAAGTTCAAAAACTAAAAACATCTGGGGATGTAATTCAGTGAGAAGCCCTTAAGTTCAATTCCTAGTACTGCAAAACAAACAGAAAACATTTCCACTAGTTAGTAACTAAATTCAATTTTTTGCTATGGTAATACCCTTATCCAAGTGACTTTTCAAGCATCACCAACATTGTGAAGTTGGATTACAAGACCAGATACCTAAAAAAGCAAAGATGAATCTAGAAAAATTCAATATAATAGCGAGAACAGAATCCTGACACCAAAGAAATGGGACAACATAGCTACATGAGGAGTACTCCTGTGAATTAATTTCAAAAGATAAAATGTGAAGTCCTATACTTAACTTTTAAAGAAAACCTCATCTACCATAGAAATATATATGTGACGTCAGGCTGAAGCAAAGACCATAGTCAAAGACCAAAAATGACCTAATTGACAGAATGACATCACATCTAAAACACAAATACGATCTTCAGCTAAATTGATAGAATCATAGCATTTAAACAAAGGCAAATATGGTGCCACTTTTTTCCCTCTGTTAGTCAAACTTCATCTAGAGTAAGTATTCAGTTCTGAGCAAAACAACTGAAGAAGGACTGGACAAAGTGTAGCTCATGCAAAAGAGAACAACTAGAAAAGTGAGGTTTTCGGGAATGGTTGAAACTGTGTGCAATATTTAACCCAACAAAATGCATATGCACTGATAACAATAATGGCCACTAAAATATACTGAGTACGTACCCCTGTGGCAGGTACTATGCTGTGTCTTACAGCTTCCTTATAACTGGTGCCAGACAGCAGTAGGTTAGTCTATCTTAGAGGGAAGAAAGAACCCTATCACAATAGACATGATGGGGAAACTCTAAATTACTCACTTTTTCTTTATTTTAGAAACATAAAAGTACAAAAACATATTGACAAACAGACACCCATTATCATAGAAAATAGTACAATCACAACTAATCTATAGACAAGGTGATATGGTCTCAACAGTAGTTGTTGCTTTATCCATTGATATCTTCGAATTGTAGATGTATGGACCCATATACAGACATGCAAATTTAGTCAGACAGT
>PVLD010025019.1:0-24434 GCA_004027595.1 Dinomys branickii | reverse complement strand
CCAAGAAATAATGACTGTCATCAAGAAATCAATTAAATTCTAGTGATGCTGCAGGGGGAAATCAAACAACCTTCATTGTTGCTAGAAGTGTAAATTACTACAGTCAGCATGGACATTATTGTGGAGATTTTTCCAAAAATTAAAACTAGAAATTTCAACTGTCCCAGGTATTCTCCTTCTAGGTATCATGCAGAAAATTGTTAAATATATCACAACAAGTGTACTCACATACTACAAACATGTGCCTACAAAGTATTTGAGAACCAAGATGTACTACAAATAGATGAGAGACACTTTCTCAGGAATTAAAAAAACATTCTAATTTTAAAATGGCTGAAGAGTTCATTGACCTTTCTCCTTAGAAGATAGATAGATAGACAATAAACCCTTGTAATGATGCTCAAAATCATTATTCTCCAAGGAATGCAAGTCAAAACGACAGAAAATGGTAAGTACAGGAAAGGATAGGGAGAATTTGGAACTTTCATTCTTTGCTGGTGGGAATGTAACATGTTATAGGATTTTGTAGGTTTGACAGTTCCTCCAGTGTTTTAACATTGAATTAACACATGATTGCTCAATTCTATTTCTAGTTACGTACACAAAAGAACTGCAAAGAACAAAACATTGCACCTACATGTTCACAGAAGCATTATTTATAACATTTATAATATATAAGAAGTAAATGTATCCCAAATGCTCATGCATAAAAATGAATAATTAAAATGTCATATATCCATGCAAATAAATAATATTCAGCCATAAGAAAGAAATGAAGTTCTGAGCCATAGTACAACTCAGATGATCTCTGAAATCGTTATGCTTAGTTAAAGAAACCAGGCACAACTTGTCCACACTGTGTCACTTCACTCATATGAAAGTATCTAGAGCAGGCAACTCCATTCCGAAGGTAGTAAGGTTAGTGCTTGCCAGAGAATAAGATAGATAATGGGTACAGATTTGTTCTGTTTGTTTTTGTTTCTGCAATTATGAGAATATTCTGGAATCAAGTGATCAAAATGTTTGTAAAACATTCAGAATATAGTAATACACACACAAGTGTACACTCTAAATGGATGATTTTATGATATACGTGTTCATTTCTGACAGGTCTGACACCCATCTAGCCCTCCCTGCCACCTGAGTTCCTGAAATTTGAAAACAAGCACAGCTCGTTCCTCCATCCTCAGTGCGCCCCCACCTGAGCCCAGGAACAATACCCACTCTGCTTCACTTGCCCCAGCTGCTAGGTCTCAGTGCCCATTGCTATTGCTATAGCTACATGTTCAGCCATCGTCACTCCCCCAGTCTAATGTCTTGCCCTTCGTGTCACCACACTTAAGCCCATCCCACTAGCCCTTACTCTATCCATTTAAAAAAAAAACACAAAATACACTGGATTCAGACTCTCCTTTGGAGTAACTGAAGGAGATATTGCCTGGAACCCCTCAAATTTAGGCTGCCTACGTTCTTTATTGGTCATCATTATTTGTCTAATGTTTGGTGCCAAAAGATCAGGAGTTGGTAGTCAATAACCCTTATCTGGGGTGTGGCTCTCTGACCTCAATCTCTTCTGGGTGATAAGAAAGAGTGGTCTCATTTCATCCAGCTCTGTAGAGACCTCTTCACAGTATCTCCTGTGCCTAAATCCCACTGCTCCATACTGTGGGGTAATTCCTACTCATGGGCAGTTGAGTGTCCATCCCTCCAGTTGACTGTTCAAGTCCTAATTAAGCCCTACCTCTGCTTTCAGCCCAGACACAACAGACGTACCTGGGTGCAAGTTGCTGTTTGTCCTTAATTTTGGCTTTTGGTTTTCATCTGGGTGAAGCTCCTTTCTATCCTGATCGCCATTCTTCCTGTTGGACACTTTCAGCCCTAACCCATCGTGGGAGGAACTGCCTCGGTACCTCTTAAGGACACCCTCTGGGGTGCATCTTCCATATCCTGTCTCAAGTTGGTTTTCAATCCTATCTCAAGACAAATGTCTCACCATTTTCTGTAACACGGTGGGGCCACACTACAAGCTAGATTGTCTCTCTTTCACCAGAACATGATACATTCAAATTTTCAGATCCTCTCTGAACTTCATCATTTTCTCCAGAATTCAAAAAAATAAGAAGAGATCTCATGTGCTCAGTTCTTTTTCACTCTCCACTCTTGTCCCACCCTGTGTTCTGCTCTGCCTTACACCAGATCATAACTTCACCCCCCACCTATGCCAGCTTTAGGCTCTAGACTCCTCCTCATACAAAAACTTCAATCACACAAACTTACCCCTCTATGCCCTTCACCCACTCCCTTGCCACCTGTGACTCTGTCTTCCTCCCAAAAGACCATCCCTACTGAACGTCCCTACCCAAAACCCCTCTACCTTGATATCAGGACCTTCACTTTCGTACCATTCTCACCACCACTCTCCTTCTTGGCCAGTGACAAGTTCGCATGATGGCTGCCCATACAGTCATGAGGCCCAAACCCAACATAATCACAAAGATAATAGACATTTGATGTTTCTGGGGACAGAAGCCCAGTCAGAGAGATTTGGGTAATTGCCAGGTCTATATCCAATATATTCTCACTGGGCTGACAGTGCCTCCATTAAGTCCATCTACTTTGACTAGCTTCAAAAATCGATCAAGATCCCCCAAAAAGCCTGGCCCAGTGCATGGCCCGACTCAAAGCGGCACTAAAAGCCCATATGCACTAAGATGCCACCTCAGCTATGGGATGAGTTTTTGTCAAGATTTATCTCATTTCTCAGTCATCCCCTGACATTAGGACAAAGCTCAAAAAATTCAAGGATGGTCCCTCAAACCCCTATGGTCATTCTCATGACTGTTGCCTTCAAGATTTAATAAAACCAACTACTTGACAGAAAGGTTTCAAAAGAAACCTTCAGTCTCAGTGTGCCTACCCACCCTCCCTCCATGCCCACCCTTCTTCCCTGATCAGCTGCTGTTTTAAAGTTTTCTCTACCCAAATTTGTATTTTTATTACAGATCTAAAGCTCTTTCAATTTTATACTGATTAAATCAATCACGGTATTTCATTGAAAATCTGCCCACTATACTGTCACAGCAACCTCTGGCCAGGCCAGTTCCCCAAATAAAAATCTAAACGAAGCCCTGCACCTTGTTTTGATGTGGTAAAATGGGACCCTGGGCAAAGCAATGCCCCAATCTTCAGTCTGCACAAAACCCTGGGCAAAGAAATGCCCAAATCCACAGTCCTCACAAAATCCTATCCCTTATGTAGTTTGAAGGGCCACTGGAAGATGCACTGTCTTGGCTCTAACACAGTGGTGGGAGGGCATCCACGGTCACAGCCTCCCTTGCTGACTTAATAGGACCTGTTCTCCTAATCAAACTGATGGGGCCTGACACTCTTGCACCCCTAGAAGATCACCGCTTAAGAGCCCAGGGTAACTTTTCTGATCAAATTATATCTATCTCATTTCTCATCTCACAGGGGCCACTTATTCCTCTTTGCTAACATTCTTGGGTCCTACCATTCAATCTTCAATATTGGCAGTGGGAGTTGACAGTCTTTTCATCTTTACTGAAAAGCACCCATAAATTACTCTCTCATTTACTCCTGGTGATTCCTTAGTTCACTGTTTCCCTCCTGGGATAAAACCTGCTCAAGCTCTCTGCAAAGATCATCTGCCAAAATCCTGCTTTCCTTCCCACACATTCTACTCTTGCCCTCATTACTCATTCCTTCCATCCCTTACGTCACCCCAATTGCCAAGGCTTTTTCACCTTTATATAGACTGGGTCATGCCGTGCAACTCAGTTGGACAGTCCTACCTCAAGGCTTTACCGATAATCCCCACTTATTCAGCCATGCTCTCAGCTGCAATCTTCACCAGACTCTTCCTTTGAACAATAAAGTGCTCCAATATGTTGATGATATCTTAAACTACAGCACCTCTCCCATTGACTGTCACTTAGAAACCTCTTTTCTTTTCTCCTTTCTCCTCTCTCACAGATACCACACCCAACTTTCTAAAGCACAATCAGTTCAGGCTTCCATGCAATACCTGGGGATTTTTCCAGACTACATTCAATACCTGGGGTTCCACCTTGCCCACATTTTGTGAGTCATCACAATCAATCACAAAGCTCTCATTTCATCACTTCCCTTCCCACAAATCAGCAAAATCGGTCCCATTCTTCAATCTGGTTGGCTTACTCTACCTGTGCGTTCCCAATTTTGGCCTCATACCCAGATTCCTTCATAATGCTTCACAGGAAAAACCATACCCTCAGTCCCTCTCCAGGTTAGGATATCATTAATAACTGCTTTCAAACCACCCACCATGGTCTCAACCACTTTTCCATAAAAATCCCATTCCATAGGCGACTAATACTTGGTTCATAGATAAAAATTCTTTGAAAATCCCCAGTGGCTGCCAGGTGTTCTGACTATAGACACATAATTGAGACCAAATCAGTTCCTCGCCAAACCACTTCACAATAGGCAAAACTCAGCTCCACCCCAAATATTTATCCTGGCTTCATCCCAAATTTCTCATTCACTCAAACTCTCAAAGACTTTGATCACCTTGTTCTACTTCTTCCCTTGTTCCCAGATATCAGTCATTGAACTTCATCATCTCTGACCGGATTTATTAACCATGGCCCCTCTCCCTACACAAGATAATATATGTTTGCCCCTTTCCTTTGGACCCCAGTCCTCTAACGCATGCCTTAAGAAATGACTTCCAGTCAGATCAGACCACTTGAGCTGCCCTGTGAACACACACTGACTCTCCTTCCCCAGCCTTCACAGTCACTATTCCCTTACCTCTTCATACGTGGGCAACAGGTCCTGCTCAAAACCCTCAAAAATCCCACTCCAGTCAAGATGGGAGTCTTCAGTCTACATGGTCCTTTTTACAGTCCTAGTTCCCACTGCTCTTCTCGCCCCTAAATCCCAAGAATGTCAGGCTGTTCTGTGCATCTTCCTCACAGGTTCCTCACAGAAAGCTACCTGTTATCCTCATGATTCTCTTGCTCCTTGAATTTGCTCATTTTAACTTTTCACTCATGTAAACACCCTTTATTTTTCCCAGCCTCAACTTCTCTCCCAAAATTAATCACTGACTTCTGCCTCCAAGGTACCTTCATTGAGTTCACTCCAACCCAGATCAACTTCTTGACCTATCACCTCCACTTTTTATTAATCCAGCCAGCATAAGAAACAATACCTATTGGGGTCGTTCAGTTAATTCCTTTCTTGATAGGAATCAGAATACCCACCTTTATTGGCGTTGGGCCAGACAAATTAAAAGGCACCATTCATTGTTTCTCATCTCTCTCCCTTAAACAAACATCCAAAATTCTCCAGGCTTCAAGACCAAATTAAATCCTTAACAGTGCCTCCAAAACCAATTGCAAAACCAATCAGTCCTCTGCTGCACACAAACCTGCTACTACTCTGAAGTGAACCTCCATTGACTGCCCTGCCATGTCCTTTGTGTCTTTCAGATCCCATCTCTTTGTCCAAACACAAAAGTCTTACTTCACTTCTGAAATGATTACTACTGCTTCTTACCAATCCCCTCTACTGGGCCCACAATTTTGAGTCCCTCAGAGGAAAACACCACAATGAGGACACTACCCCCCATACCCAAGCTCTTACCTCCTTTATACTCTATTATCCTTAGCACTGATGAAATGATAGGTCTGACTCTATCTGTCTCCCCAACAACCTGAGTTCCTGAGTTCTGAGAACAATCACAGCCCATTCCATCATTCTGCAGGTCCCCAACAGAGCGAGTGAAAAATGCCTATTCTGCTACAACTGCCAATCCTGCTAGGTCACAGAGCATACTGCTATTGCAAACACTCAGATATTCTAACTCCTGCAATCTTATGCCCCCTATTTGCATCACCCCACCTAAGTCCATCCCACTAACTTCCTTACCCTATCCATAAAAGGTTCAACTCGATAAACTGGACTTGGACTCTCTTTTGAAGTTGCTCCAGGAGGTGCCCCTCAGAACCTGCAAATTTAGGCTGAGTGTATTCTTTACTGGGTTGTCACCATTTGCCTATCAACCTCAATTTTAATCTTTTTAATTTAATATTTTTTGGCACTAGGAATTGAACTCAGGACCTTGTGCTTGCCAGGTAGGCACTTATGCTACTGAGCAATATACCCGGCCCACAATCTCAGTTTTAAAAAATGAAGTTAGGAAGACCCCTTCTTTCCAAAAGAAGGAATAGATGATAATTTTTCTCATTTTTCTAAGTACACAGCTAAAATCCCTATATATTATATAGAAAATAAGGTGATGCTGAAAGTGTAGAGGAAATGCTTCACCATCTTGAAACATGGAAACCCGCGAAACAACATAAAAATTAATTCTCTAGGCTTTCCTTTTTCCTCATCTATCCTATACTTTATACTGGAAGGTGGCAAACCAGAAATTGTAATGGGCACAGCAAAGAGAATTAGCAAAAGACTGTGCACTTTCTAACTAAAGTATAAGGTATATTTAATGTTACAAGACTAAAAATGTATTAAAAAATGCTGTACTTAAACCAAAGATCACAAAATTCTTACCCTACTAGTAATGATCTGGCAGAGAGCTTAAATGTGACCCTTCCCAATCATTAATGAGATATGCCATGCAAAGTTGGTGGAGATTCAGGTTTTTAATCAGTGCTTGGTAACAATAATGTCAATATCCTTAAAAGTATAGTAAGACTATATGGAGAATTAAGTTCTCCTCCTTCTGTCTAGGGCTCTTAGTTTCTTTCTTAGGGTGGATCGGAGAGGAGATATTGGAAAGCCAAGACTTCACAGCTCACAAAGCAAAATGTTACATATCTTGGTATTACAATGTAAAGACAGACTACATGGGGAGCATATATTCCTTTCAGGAATGATATCAAGAGAATGCAGAGCCTGGATTCCTACCTATACTGAGCAATAATGTTGTCATTTTAGTGCCCAGGCATTAAAGAAGGTAGACATGAGGCAATGTTGTACACTTTGCTCCACTTGAATCAGAAGAATCTTCAGGAAACATAAGATTAAGGTAAGAACAAGTTTAATGATAACCAAAATATCCACATTGCAATAGAAAAAAATTGCTTGTCAAACAGGAATTAAGAATATCTGTACTTAAGTGACAAAAGACAATGAAAAGTCTCTAATATACATGTTGGAATTATGTTAAAGGGATTTTTAAGTAGCCATCACAAATTTCCTTTAATGAGTAATTACAAAGATGTATGAAAGAAATAACAGAAGAGAAAATCACAGCAAAGCAATAGAAAGTCACAGCAATAAATAAATATAAAAAGCAAATGGGAAATGAAAAGAAACCACTCAAAAGTAAAGAACTGGGATTAGGGAAAAGAGAAAAGAAAGAAGGGGAAAATTATGTGTATAGGTTTACACTGAATAGCTAATGTAGTTGTACTACTGACTTCTATTGCATTATGGAAAGGAAAAGTTAATGTTTAATTGTTTGATCAATCTTACAAGACTGTATTTGTTTACTGAGTAACCAATTTGAAGATATCAATATGTAATACAACAACCATTGTTAATTTCCTATCACCTTGTCTGAAATTTAATACTGCTTGTATTGTTTTTGTGTTATGTTGTAAATGTATGTGTATTTGTTACTGTTTTCATTCTTTTACCTTTAAAATAAAAAATAGATATATAAAAAGCAAGTGGAAATTTTGAAATGTAAAAGTATAAAAACTTTAAACTTCAGTGGATGAGCTCTTCAGTGGATGGGAAAGAGAAGAAATAATGACTCACTGTGTACCCCAGGCTGGTCTTGAACTCATGGTGGACATCCTACCTCAGCCTCCTGAGTTCTGGGACTTCACTCCATGATGTGCCACCATGCCAGGCTATTAGTGGACTTTAAGACAACATAATAAAATACAAATTTTCCTGAAATTATTCTATATGCTTAAAGTAAGTCTGATGAAAATCCCACAAGGATTTTTGTGGATATAATCTATTCTAAAATATGTAAAAGGACACAGCCTCTACTACTGTTCCAGTTTTGGTGAGGACTAAAGTAGGAAGGGTAACCAATATAGACTGGGTCTCTGGCTTTCTCCTGTAAAACGGGCGATCTTTTCAACTACTACTTGAGCCGTTATCTTTATTCCTGTGGGTAGGCCATCACTTTTATCTTGTAAATCCAATCTAAACTTGCTATTGATTCACGAATTCCACAGATTTTAACACTCCAAAACACACAAATATCTCCAAACCCTGACTATTAAATGTCTCTCTCTTTGAAAATATGTAATATTTTAAATTGTGCCTAATAAATCCTCTTAATGCCTCTCAAAAATAGAGAATTCTCACTTTAACCTTTGGCATTGGGAAAACCAGTTTGTCTAGCATGATTTATTAAACAGGCTATCTTTCTTCCAGTGAGGATGTTTGGCCACTTTCTTGAAGAAAATGTGGATGAATGTGTTTGGAGTGGTTCTTGCATCTGCTATTCCATTCCACTGAGCCTTGGTTCTGCTTATTTTGGGTACCATGTTATGTTTCTAAATCACATTAGCTTTGTAGCATAGATTCCAGTCAGGTATTGTGATGCGCTCTGCCTCGCCTTTGTTTTCCAGAATTATTTTCTGGTATTCTAGGTCTCTTCTGGTTCCAAATGCATTCCAGGATTTTGTGCTCTAATTCTGTGAGGTATTTAATTTGGATTGCATTAAATCTATACAACAATTTTAGGACTATGGCAATTTTCACTATGTTGATTCTTCCTATCCAAAAACAAAGGCTATCCTTCCATTTTCTGATATCCTGTTTGATCTCCTTTATCTGAGTACTGTACATTTCAGTGTAAAGAACTTTTACTTCTTTTGTTGGATTGATTCCTAAGTATTTTTTCTTTTTAGGATAGTATTGTGAAAGTTATGATTTCCTTAATTTCTCTCTGAGTGAGTTTGTTACTTGTGTACAGGAATGGCATTGATTTTTGAGCACCTACTTTGTATCCACCTATACCACCAAATTAGATTATTAAATCCAGAAGTCTTGTGATGGAATTTCAGGGGTCTTCTATGAAGAGTATCTTGACATCTGCAAATAATGACAATTTAACTTCTAACCATGCACTACACTAAAATCAAAATGGACCCAACATCTAAATATTAAAACAGAAACACTAAATTTGTTAGAAGCAAGAATAGGTGGAACTCTTGTCATTGGTGCAGGCAAAGATTTCATGAATACAACCTTGATTGCACAGGAAATGACAGAATGAATCAACAACTGGGATCTCATCCTCTTGAGAAGCTTTTGTATCGCAAAAGAAATCACCAACAGAGTGAAAAGACAAACCCAAGATTAAGAAAAAAATTTTGTAACTTGTTCCTCAGACAAAGGACTAATATCTAAAATATATAAAGAACTAAAAATAATTAGACACATAAAGACTCAGTCCAAGATGGCATCTAAAACGAATTGATACTTCTCAGATGAAGAAATATAAATAGCAAATAAATATATAAAAAATTTTCAACATCACTGGCCATTCGAGAGATGCAAATTAAAGCAAGCTGAGTGAGATTCCATCTCACTCTGGAAAGAATAGCTATTATCAATAAATCAGGAAGTTAACAAATACAGGTAGGGTTGTGGGGAAAGAAGAACATTTCACCTTTTGTGGGAATATAGACTGGTGTAACCATTGTGGAAATTAATGTGAAGATTTCTCAAAAACTAAAACTAGAGCTTCCATTTGACCCAGCTACATCCCCTATTAGAATATTTTTGATAGAATTAAAAGTATCATATCAGACCCTTGATTAGTGCAGCACAATTTTTAATAGACAAATCTTGGGAACAACCCAAATTCCCATCAACTGATGAATGGACAAAGAAGTGTTTTATATATATATATATATATATATATATATATATATATATACAATGGAGTACTACTCAGCCATAAAGAAGGATAAACTTGAAACATTTCCAGGTAATTGGATGCACCTTGAGATGCACCATACACTTAAGTGAAATAAATTGAACACATATGTGTAACCATTATATTTTTTATCTGGTATGAGAAAATGAAAGTGTAAATAAGGACCAAAATGTATAATAGATATTGTGAAATAGGAAGAAAATGTTTAAATTAAAGGAGACCTACGGAGGGGAAAGGGGAAATGAAGGAAAGGAAAAGGAAAGTAAAACAAGAAAAGAAGGAAAAAATAGAAGCAAACTTTTGTAAATAATGGGGAAAAGGGGAATTGAATGGAGGGGAAAGGAATGAGGCAAAGAGAAAAATTCAGAAATATCATACACAACTACAAATTTCCTATGATGAATATGATCATTATAGTATCTGAAATTTGCCTATAAACTTAATTAATTAAAAAAATATTTCTGAATATTCAGCAATAAGAGAACAAACCATTTAGAAAATGGGCAGAAACATGAGAAGCATTTATTTTTATTTATTTATTTTTTTTCCGGGACCGGGGATCGAACTCAGGGCCCTAGTATGAGAAGCATTTAAACAAAGAGACTCTGTTGACAAGAGGTTCAATATCATTTAAAAAAGCCATCATGGGCTGGAGGTACAGCTCAGTGGGCTAAGTGCTTGCCGCTGAGCACTAGGGCCCTGAGTTCGATCCCCGGTCCCGGAAAAAAAAAAAAAAAGCCATCAGGAAAATGCAAATTAGAACCACAATGAATTATCACCATATAAACCTTGAAAGTATTTAAAAGTAAAAATAAAATAAGGATAGCACAAAATGCTGTGAAGAATGTGGAGAAATTAGAGTACTCATATTGATGGTGGAAATTACATTGGTCCAAAAAGTGTAGAAAATTATTTGTCAATTTGCTCTCAAACTAAATTTATGCTTATTATTTACCCCCAAAATTGAACATCTAGGTATTATTTCAATGAAACAAAGAGGAATATTCATACAACAACTATATGTGAATTATCATAGAAGTTTTCTTCATAATAGTGAAAATTTTGAAACAATGAGATGTCATGCAGTGGAGGAATGGCTATATACTGGATAACCATATTGTGGAACAGCATTCAACAAGAATGAGAAAAACTGACATCATTCCCAACATGCAACGATTTAGGCAGATATCAAAGGAATTACACAGAGTGAAAAAAGCCAACGATATTCTGAGAATTATGGAATTGTAGAATGATTACTAATATGTTTTGCTACTGTTTTTAAGAATCAGAGATAACTGAAATCACAAGGTGCTTGAGACAAGTATGTTGGTGATCCCTGTGATTAGGAACTATCTTTTATTTTGATTGTGGTAGTAGTGAACAACTCTACATATGAGATAAAATTCCACAGAAGGATACATACACACAAGTGAATGCATATAAAACTCTTGTGAGCTCAGAATAATGCCTGCAGATTATACCAAGGTGAATTTTCCTATTTTGATATTATATTACAGTAATAAAAATTATTGCTTGTGAGAGAAATTGGGCAGCATGTACAAGAGATTTCTCTGTTTTCTTTCGGTAACATTGTAAGTCACTAATTCTTTCTAAGTAAAAAGTCTACAAACAACTCATTGAATATAGAATATTTACATCATTATTATAGGGCCAATATATATGTAAAAAGCTCTCCTAAATTGAAATTGCTCTAAGTTTTTATAAACAGTAATAGGACAACATTTTATTTTAGATGAAATACACTTTAGATTCTTATAACCAAAACACATTAAGATTATTAGCTGTTAATATAAAGCCAGTAGATTGACTTAAAAGAAAATATTTTAGTGGGCCCAAGTCTCGGGTTGTATAATACAATTATTGAGGCTGTTTTCATACAACACCCAATATGATCATAAGTATTCTTTGCGCATTGTATGTACAGAAAATATTCAGTAAATACATTTGATTTCAAATGCAAAATAACAAAGACTCCATTTTTGTTAGCAGTTTGAGAAATGAATAGCTGCTAAGGGAGGAATGTTTGGCTTTGCGCCTTTGCCTCCACATGAATAAATTAGAGTGGATAGTTCAACTGCTCTACTCTGCAGAATTCCAGAACTAATGGTTAAAGACCATGTACATGATATCATAGCGGGAAATCAATTTGGTTAATTTACTTGACAAACTTGTTAGAAAAATAAAATTAGACGCTTAATTTTATTTACCAGTGAATTAAGGCAAAACACTTGATGATAAACTAAAACAATGAGTTTGGTACGTCCTTTTGGATGCAATCTAATTGGACATCACTAAGAGGAAAATCCAAGTTGTACAGACTTTTGCATGTCCACATAGTAAAATCCCATGCAAAATTAAAACTTTTATTGGAGTCATGCATCATGCTATCAGCCAATTTTACATGCTGCATAAATGGCTAGGCTACATGAAACATATTATAACAGCATTTATTCTTGTTCTGGTTTGGGTTTTGTAATAGCAAAGTTGGCATTCTGTAAATTCCAGAGCTACAAATCATTTTTAAAATCATGATGATATTAGTCAAAACAGATGCTAAAATACATATTGCCATAGTTGTACAGACTGCTTACTTGTCAAGCTGAATAAATATTGAGATTTCTACTTAACCTTTCTCCCTTTTAATCTCTAAAATATAGTTGAGGAACTGTTATTTTCCTTATTATCGCAAACATGACTGGTAGAATTTGACACCGAAATTTTCATTTAATAGAAAACTTTCTACTATAAATGGAGTGCAATTAATATGCCATTCCTCTGTTTTGATTGGAATGAGTAAAACTGTGCCATTATATGGCAAGAGATTTGGAAATGCCAGTACATACCACTGTGTATTTTATGAATATCAGTTACAGTACACCTGTAGTAGTGCTCTGGCTGATTTTTCATAAAACACAAAGGTGTATGCTTGAGTACACCACACAGACAAGTTCTAACTGCCATTTTGACTCATGAGGTTTGCAATTCCAATAAAATCATATGTGTCCTGAACATTTTGAGATCTTTCCATAAAAACTACTTTACTATTAAGTTGTCCTTCAAATAGTTGAGACACGATGAAAAAGATATCTCAGGAACAAATTCTTGCTGGATTATAAATGAAGTTTCATCTCTAACTAGAATTTCATTATCTTTATAAAAGTATTGTTAGGTTAATATACTTCCTTTCTGACAACCCTTCTGAAATCAATCATTTGCATCCTGAAGCCCCAGAGGGTATAGCCTTTTGGCATCTGGCTAAGAAAAGAGTACATATGCAACAAGGAAATCAACCATGGTTCAATGCAATTACAATCATACACTTTCCAAATTCCAACTGAAATGTTCATCTAGGTAATTAAAAAGCAAATTCAGCCTTGAGAAGAAAGAAAATAATTTTAAATTAACTCCTCAGCTCTTGGAACATTTTTTTCTAATAATTCACAGCCTATACCATAGGATTATATGTATTTCCTTTTTCCCTCACATTTAATTTTTTAATCAAAATTGTACTCAGGTTTCATTTCAAGGGAACATTATTTCCTAATTTTGGTCCTTCCGATCTTCCTTTATCCGATATCCTAAGACAAAAGTGAATACTGTACAGAGGTAATATATGCTCCTCAGTAGATTAAAGGCCAGATAGAGATACCTCCTTTCTGTATTCCAAGTAAATCCTTGTGCATTCACATAAAAATTTTTGTTTCAAATGCCTAACTTCACATATATTTTTAAGATAGTTTTTAAGATTTGAGAGGAACAGCACTCCCCAAGACTGTAGCCAAAATTATTCATATATATATATTTTTTTCCAATATATATATTCTGTCACATATATGTATATATAAGGGCTCCTCAGTTAACAAATACTTTTGTTTGCAAACAATTTGGTTCATAAACAGAGGTTGTTTGGCAGATTTTGTTTTTGTCTGTGAACACTACATCAGGTGACAAACATGACCATGGTTATCTTTCCTACATGACCACAGATGTGGCCATCTTTTCCAAAATTGTGAAATAAATTAAGTTCATGAATCAAAGTACTACTGTGTGTATATATCTGTATGTGTGTATGTATGTGTATATTCCCATCATATATAATGCAAGGAAAGTCATCAGTAACTAAGGAGGAATTATGAAAGTGCTCAGAGTAAAGTTTTCAACCACATGGTCAGACAAATTTCAGGTCAATATATAATTTGCTACATGAAAAAAAGCTTCAGGTAGATATAATTTTTTATTACTAAAAGAATATATCCAAATTACCATAAATATATTCTGACTTAGGCAAATGTGGATGCAATGTACAGTACAGTTGTTAATTGAGTTAGTGTCTGATCAGTATATTTAAATAAAATAAGTAAAGATCATTTTACCTTTATTATCCATGTAGAAATTTTTCATTATTGGTCCATTATCCCGATCAACAATAAGTTCTTCTCTATTGTTGGACAACATAACTATAAAGCAGAGATGTTGGTAGTAACTTTCTTTGTATGATAGTCCCCCAAAAGTCAGCAAGGTATCACATAAATGCCTAATATTCCCCAATAACAACTAAAATGAATTTTGTATACTTTGTAACAGTGCCAACATTTTTGTTGGTCTTAAGCATATTATTGAAAAATCAACATGATGTTTAACCATGCAAATTTTAAAATATTTAACACATGGTACTTACACAATTGCTAACACAATCCATTAAAGTATGTAAAATGTACGTCCTCTTAAAACAATATGAAATTATTTATCTACCTCCATAATTAATGTCCCCTAAAATGCTTCCAAAATAATTTATCACTTAATATATCATGAGTTTTAAAAATTGTGCATTTCACTCAGCATAGACAATTTTGCAAATATTATAAGTAGAAAGATTAGCAGATAAAATACAACTTGTTGGTGATTACTGTGACTTCTCATTAAACATTTTTATTGAAAGGTGCAAACTGCTAATTTTCATACTTGTCATTTTATTTTCTGTAATTATTTTATTAAATTATGTAGTGCTATTAATAAGACATGGTCACTGTAGATATTAAAACTTTTTAACACTTTTTATTCATTGGTATGTACATTCACTATCACGGTTGGGAATGTTACAAGTGTATTAGATGGCACTAGCTGTTACAGTCTAACATATTGAACTAACAGATTCGCAATCAAAAATCCCGTGAGATTGAGTGATAACGAAAACCTTTTGCATATACCAAACATGACACTAAATTTTATTTTTTGGTCTTATTGCCTCAACAATTAAAACGTAACTTCAAAAAGCCATATACAATATGTTAAACACTTACCAGCTCCTCCAAATCTTTTCTCCCTCCTTTTTGTGCTCAATGAGGAATTTCTTGAAAAAAATCTTCAAATTATTTGTTTTAGGAAAGACACTCACCCATTTTCTCCAAATGATGATCCTTCTGAGAAGGTGAGCTGGACACGCTGCTGCTTGGATGGGAGGAAGTTTGGCTCCCAGGGTGATGATTCTCTTCAAGAGAGGGAGCAGGAGAAGGACTTTCTAAGATCCGCTCCTAACACAGAAGGAAACACAAAAGATAATGCCATCTGTTTGCCAGTTTTCCCTAACATTTAAAATCTTGATGTCCCACTTGTCCTAAAAGTGTGCACATCTAAAGTACATGGGTCTTACATATCTTTAGACAAACACTCATTTTTGGATCCTGTCAAATTAATGGGACATTGTGAGAGTTAAATGGGAAGAGAATACAAAGGGCCTAGAGCATTCTGGGCACATAGAGAAAGTTCAAAAAACTTAGTTTCCATTTCTCTTCACAGAAAATTATTCAAGTGATTATAAACATAGATGTTTAATGAATGTTATTCTTATTGTATGTGTCTACATTAATGTAAAGTTTATGCTATTTTCATGAAGAGAGATATTAGTGTCTGATTTGGTAGTAGTTCTTAAAAATGTAAAGTTTAACAATCTTGAGAAGAAACCCAAATTGTGACAACCAGTATATGTTTAGTTTCTCTGCACAGACAAAAATTAGAGAAATTATATACCTCTACTCTATCAGATCTTAGAAACCTGTTAAATTCTAACAACGTAGTGTTTGAGTAATCATAGCAACTCAATGATTTTTTTTTATTTTAAAGAGAATAAAAAATAACAAAATAACAATATAGATAAAAACAAAACAAAGCAAAAACAATGATCTTTTTAACAGAGAGTAAATTCTACTAATGAAAATTGCTTAGTGTTGTTTAAATATTTATAATTTTAAATGAAGAATTTGAATAAATCTCAAATACTGTTATATACTTCTATGGTATTGCTATGGCTGAAAAGACTTTCATGTTTATGAAAAATGTTATAAAACATTTAAATTATTCACTGTATGCATCTCAAATAGATGACTTGGTTAATTTGATCAATAAAATAACAAAATTGCAGTGAGTATGCACATAATGCTAAGAAAATGAGTGAATGGTAGACATACTGGACAGAGAATGCTTGTTCTGTAAAATATTTAATTCATCTATGATATATTTCTTAAATTAAATGTTCTGTCAATTATCTATAATTATATCAGTATTCCAGTCTTAACATTATGAATCAGTTTATTAAATGTGTTCTCCATTGATTTTGTATGAGAAGAATATAATTTATGAATCTCCTAAAGAAAAACTGTGTTTGTTTAATGCAGCAGTAAAAATTTTAGAGCTAAAAATTACTAGTTCATTTTGTCAGTGAATATTTTGCAATGTCTGTCATTTCAGAAGTCAAAATGTCACCTCCTCCAAAAATGTACAGTCTGCATACTTCTTAGTTGCTTGAACCTGTGAATACATTACATGGTCAAATGGAATTTCCAGATATGTTTGACAACCTTGAGCTAGGGAGATTATACTGGATTGTATTGGTAGACCTAATCTGACCCCAATGTTTGTTAGAAGTGGAAGACAGAAAAAAGTCAGTGATTCAGCACTGTAGGCTTTAAAAGTGAAGGAAGGGGGCCATGGACCAAAAAATGTGAATGGCCTCAAGAAGCTGGAAAAAGCAAGGAAACATATTTCCCAGGAACCTACATAAAGGAATGCAGCTTTTCTGGCAACTTGCTTTAAGCGTTATAAGGCCTCTATGTAAATGCTGACCTACTGGAATATAAAGTAATACGTTTTATTGTGTTGATTCCATTAGATTAAGGGTTAGTTGTAGTATAGTGCGCTAGAGCACTAATACATCCATCAGTATTCTATATACAGTTTTCAGTGCTGTTTTACATTACTAGAATTTAACAAACATTCAATGACTTTATTGAAATTAATAGTAGATTAGGAATATATTTAGTGTAGTATTATGTAGTAGTTAAATAACAATAATTGTAAAGGTTTGGTACATTTTTAAGCATTTGTAGATGTTATCAAGTCTTACAAACAATGTTTCAAAACAGAGTATGTAGGGAAATGTATAGTTTTAACAGTATACATAAGGGAAAATCAAATGAAAGATTATAAAGAAAACAGAAGAAAATAATTAAGTTTTTTCCTCAATACTTAACTTTCTATTTTGGAGAAAGAGTATGGGAGATAGGAAATCCTTAAAGCTATCACTATATTTTCACTTTTTGAAGAGACTAGAAGTTAATTAGTTGTGAATTACAATCAAGAGTATCATGTTTAAATATGTATTCTCTAAATAATATATGTGCATGTGCACAAAAATTCATGGAAAAATTAATATATGAGTCCATTTTTTTCTTTCAGTGTGATGTAATCTCATCGATTTATGGCAAAATATGTGCGTAAAATGCAAAATAGTCAGTGTTTTTCTTGGATTCTATCATTGAAATTTTACCGCAAATTTTATAAATCAATGAACTACATTTATATGTCATGTATGAATGCATAGCAGTACAGCACACCATTGACTGCACGAAAACCAAACTGAAGAAAATCACTGTTTAGTGGCAAACATAACCCTTATATAGAAAGAGCATTACACACTGCCATTAAGAATGGAAAATTTTTGAGTAATTCTTACAGTTGATCATATGCAGAAGCAAAAGCATGCAAGTGAGAATAGTTCTTGAGCTTGTCTACTCTGCTAATAAAAAAAGCTCATTCTAAATTTTAAAAATTTGGAAGAATGTCTACACAACTGGAAAATTTGTGAATAATAGGAAAAATACAATGTGATAATAAAGGAATCCCTCATGTTTACTATTCGCTTATGCCTCAGTTATCTTCCTCTCATCCTGGGACAAAATATGCAACACCCAAAGTTGAGGGAGGAAAGGGTTATTTATCTCACTGTCTGGCGAGGTTTCGACCCGTAATCAGTGGGCTCAAAGGCAGGATGGCATGGCAGAGGGGCAAATATTCGTGGTAACAGAAGACAGCAAAGGCAATAAGATCAAGGAGGGCGGAGCAAGGCTCTTCTCCCTTATCCTGTATTCTGGAACCCTACCCTAGGGCAGGTGTAGCTCTAATATCCCCCATTCGAGCAATAGAAAATGAACCAATCACAAGCTCCAGATTCAGCCACCTCCAAAAAGCCTGACCCCGTGCCTGCATGAGGCTTTGGGGGTATATCTAGTTACAAACCATAACAGCATATGACTGTATAAAATGAACTTGGATAATTCAACTTCAAATTTCTGTTTTGGAATTGTCAAAACCATCTTATGTAAAATAATGAACTAACTTTAAAAACATTATTTAAGGAATGAATATTAAAAGCGAAGGTAATATTTTACACGAAGTGAAATTTCTGTTTTAAGATTTTGTAACATAAACTTTCCAAATTCAATCAATATGCAGTTTATTAATATTATTTTTATAAGGTATCCTAAAGATCAGACATTGTTCACTATGCAAACTATATTAGAAGAGTCCGGTATCTTATACTAACTGAGAATTATGTGTATTTAAAAAAATATTGTGTGGAACTTAAAGGCATAATATCTCCTGAAATAATAATTATTATATGGAGAATTTCTCTTTCTGCAATAAACAGATCCATTTTTTCAGACCTGTGATCAGTATGCATGTATCTAGCTGCTTCACTGCAATGTGCTGTGGTTCATTAGGTGGCTACTGTTTTGTCTCAGCCTAGTTAAAATTTCACAGCAAATTAATCTGTTTTATTACAAATGAGAACACAAGTGATTATGTCCTCACCATTTGCCAAATACAGGGTTAGCACTATTTGCAACAAATCAATAAAGGCATTTTAAAAGGGAAATTGCAAATCTAAAGCTGCAATCACTTTTAGCCATTGCTGACTTCATTTTATGTGCCATTTATGACTTTACAACCCTATTACTCTGTATTTCATTCACATCCATCCAAATACAGCGGCAACTTCCCTAAGATAATACAGAAGTCTTCTCCAGATTCAAAGTAGCAAAGGAGAGAGATTTCCAAAACTGATACTTCTTTCACAGCTAAATCCCTATTTAACCCCTTCTACTTGTAAAATCATCTTCAAAAACTCACATTCTAATGTACATATATTTCAAGGTCAATGTCTAAAAACAATGGTATCAATTGGTACATACATTGCCCTCTTCTACCAATTTCCTTTTCTGTTGAGATATCTTACAGATGACAAAATGGAATATCCATCATACTAAAGCATTTGCACATACATTGCTTCTTCATAAAGGGCAAATGTAATGCTTAGAAAAATTTATATTTTTATAAGGTTTAACATGATTTGGTTTAAGATTCAGTTTATTGGCAGGAAAGTATCAACTTTGAGCCTCTTCAAAGAGATCATTTGTTTTATGTTAATGTACTATGTTACATCTTTAGAAATTTGGTAGTATACATACAATTTATGAAGGACTAATATATATGTATTAATCATCTCTATGTTTCGCTGTATGTATACGCACGTTTCATTACCTTTTAATAATAACCATATCAATTTTGACTTGTTATATCTGACCTTTTATTCTATTTATTCCAATCAAGCACTCAGTAAAACTATATAATATATATCTTGTTCCTTTATTTTTATTTAATTTGAACTAAACTCTCATAGTAATTAATATTCCAAATGTTAATCAGTCAATGAACTCTTAAAGGATTTAATGGTATTTCACTGCTGTGCAGTGGCTTTAGGAAGTTTATCTGAATGCTCGATATGTTATTCATACATGTGTCCAGATATTTCACATTTAATTGGTGCGCTCCTTCTGTACCGTCACCAGAGTTCTGCAGAAGCAGAACCATTTACAGTGTGACATATTTTAATAATAAATCCAAGGACAGGATAATAAAAGGTTTGTTCATTGTTGATAGCAACTTGGTTTTCTACTAATTCTAGAAAAGTATATGAATTCCAAACTTGGTATCTCTCAATACTATTGACAGCATGATACTTGATTGTTCTTTATGATCCAATTTAGGTGCCCATGTTGTACAGTCTCCAACTTGACATAGTATATAAATTAACCTAGATGAATACAGCAACTCTCATGGACTTGGGGTGAGGGCGCTCACAGGGAAGCCCTTTACGCTACAAATGAGAAAACAAATGTAATTTAGCATATGTTAAGTTCCCTATTCCAAGATAGAAATTATCACCATACACGTATTCACAATTCACAATTCATGAAACAACAAATCCATGACACTCTTATATTTTATCTTCAAGAATAATTAAGCACCTTATCACTCAAAGAAAATATCTAGATATTGGGAGTTCTCATTTTACACTGATTTTGAAGGCATGATATCAATTTTGAATTAGAACAGGTTCATAAGGAACAATTCCAAAAAGAATGCAGATGGACCATGTAACCACGAAGGAACTCAAAATTATAGCCACCCTCTATTTGTGACCTATGTCATACATGGATAAAGGACCCTCTCACATCTTCCATATCATCAACTTGTCCTCAAAAAGGCTGGCAGATTAAATTAATTACATGCTTATAGTGTATAAATTGTCTTATAGATAGTCATAATGTATAATCACAAGGAAAATGAAACCTTCTAAATTATGTTGTAGGTTTGGAACTGTGCTAGACATCTATCTATGCAAAGTGAACACACACACATGCATACACACACACACACACACACACGACACATTCTTGCTCAATTAGTCTTCATTTTGTGCTTTAAAAGATAATAGTAGTTTTACTTTCCATGGATAATTTAGAATGACACATATAGTGATTTTTTTCAGTGAATTCAAATTACCAAAATTAGTCTCCATGTTGACTAATTTTAACACCAGATGATCACATGACAATGGCAGTACTATATGACCATTTCCTATCAACCCATTAATTTCCAGCTTCTTAACTAAACAAAATACACAGCTAATCAGATGTTATTGATAAATAGCCAGATAATAACTGTTACTTGTTTTCTTTTTAAACTTATTAAATATATCAAAGAAAAGCTATGATCCGTTGATGTGTGGGTTTTCCTAAAAATACAGTAAAAATGATGTAAAAGGTTTAAATGTCAAATGGAATAGTCTTCCAAACCAGTCAGATATTTTACTTAGTACTGACTTAAAAGTTTTGCCACACTCAATGATGTAATTGAAGGATGTTCAAATTAATATATTGTGGCTATATTAAGAATTAGCTACAAATGCTAAGACCTAAGCCAGCACTACTGATATCTGAAAGAAAACTAAAAAACAGAATGTGTTTGGCATAAAAACCTAGTTTGTGGTAAAATGACAAAAAATCCAGTAAACATTAATTTACAACCTACAATGTCTTTTCCAATTTTGGAATTAAAGCCTCCATTACTAATTGTTATTTATGTTGGAAACACTACCCACAGTTTAATATACAGTGAATTCTTAATTTTCATTCCTTCATGCAACAGATACTTACTGAGTGACTAATGTACAACACTGAGAATAGAAGGAAGGCCTAAGGATGTTTTTGCATGATATATAGATGTGTATAATCCAGATTAAAGACTGAGCCACATATAAATATTTAAAATTATTTAAAATAAAACAAAAACAGCTCAACTTTTATATTGGAATGGGCACACCTTCACCAGCTATTATATGGCCCCTTATCCTTCCTTGGTGGTATTAATTCCAAAGTTCCATTAAGATGAACAATTGTTCTCTACAGAAAGTGGCTACTATCTATAAGTGACTTTAATCATGGGAAAACATCGGTCCTAATACTGATAAGACAGCTCAAAGAAGAACCTATATAGAGGAAGATATTTTTGTCTAAGCTAGCTCTTGGCCATGATATTAGTTCCTGATTATTTCTACTTTATATGGATTCTGGAATATAAAACATAAATATCATTAACAAATATATGCTAAGTATATATGTCAAAACTTATCATTTATATTTTATTTCCTTTATTGAAGCAGATACAGTTTTAATTCCTATTCAATTGAGAGATGAACCAAACTAAGACTTAAATAGGTTAATGAATTTGTCTAAGGTCACACAACAAGGAACGATAAATATCAGGCTTCAAATTCAGGCAGAAAGTCCTGTCATACTTCCCCCACTGAGATTTGTTTCTGAATCCATCTTCACTAACAAATTACACTGTCTCCAGATGGAAATGGCATATAATTCTACAAAACCTTTGAGAAGCCTCAAGTCTGTTTCATTTTCCTCTTCTTTATAATGCAGCATAATTCTTCACACATATTAAACATTTGCTAACTCAGTAAATTATATATTCTCTGCCTCTATTTTATACCATAAAATGATGACAGTAATAACATTCTGAAAGAACTATACATTCTGTGCAAATGTAAATCTAACTGCAGTAAACATTACTTTTTAATTAGCATTATCTTTTTTTCCAAGATGGCTGATGGTGCTGTACCTTTCTTTGCCCCTGCTCAATGTCTTTCTGTAACAAGGAAAACAAACAAACAAACAAACAAAAACACATTGAAAATGAAGCAGAGCTTCACCACACAAAATGGTAGGAGTTCAACAATGGTTCTTATACTGCATGTTGTTTTCAGATCAGTCATTCTGATTACCAAATTCAAGAGTGAAAAATTGGTCAAGACAAAAGAAAATTTTAAGCACTGATTATTTGATCAATCTGACATTCTTATGTCTAGTGGACTGAGCAACTTTGTGGAAGATAACAGTATGTAATGTAGCAACCACTGTAAATTTCTGTCATTTTATTTTGAGGTCATGTATCATTTTTGTTGTTTTTGTATTATTTTCATTTTGCCTTCATTGTTGTTTTGTCAGTTTTTAAATTTTTTAAAATAAAAAAATAATCAAATAAGTAAAAAGAAAGAAAATGTAGTTCTGTTTAACAGAACTTTCTATAATGATGGAAATTTTCTATGAAGTAACCACAAGTAAGGAAGTAATATGTGGCCCCTGAGCACTTGATATATGACAAATTAGGATTGAGTAACTGGAGTTTTATCTTCATTTAGTTAATTTAAATTGACATAAGCACATGTAACAAGTAGTTACCAACTTGGCAGCCGAGCTCTAGTGGGAAAGTTCTTCTAAGATTAGTTGTTAATTGTTTATATCCATGGTGGTGAGGAAATATATTAAACATTTAAAAATATTTGTCACTTCTCAGAGCTTTGAAAACCCAGGGCAATTTTCTCTCCACGTGTGCTCTATGACAGGCAAGTCTATTCTCCATTTTAGTAACTTTTCCTTTTTAGGGTCTTTATATTTGATGGCATCAACACCTGTAATCAGCAACTATTTTTAACACTGGAGTGGAAGTATTTACATATTATTGAAGAAGGTTACCCAACTTCAGTGATGCTCCAATACGTTCCAATTTGACATAATTCTGTTGTAAGAGGGTATGCTCTAAGTTGAAAAACATATTATTTATTTATTTTTATAGAGATTTCTCCAAATTTTAGTTAATTTTTATGTTTTTCTGAAAGAATATAATTTTACAGATATACTGATTAGGGAAATTTATGATTTTGCTCAATGAATATAGGGTAAATTGGCATGGAGAATTTGATTTGCTAAACATTTCAAACTTGCTATAACACTTTAAAAGGAGAGTTTTCTCTAGGAGTCTACTTGATCCAGAGTCAATTCTTCAATATATAGTAGTTTTACGAGCCAGTTTTTAAAATACTGGTAACTTGAAACCAATGATGGTGGGAATATTGGCAAATTGACATAAATTGGCAAATATTATCAATCAGATGTTCTCTTTCTTTTGTCTTGATTTTGTAGAGTTGTTTGATAAGCCCATCATTGAACAATGATACAAATTTAAAATCTAAACCATGAAAGCTGCAATCCCATTACAGAAATCAGGGGCTTTTACTTTACTCTAAGATTTAACAATATTTCATTAAGTAAATATTAAGTGTATGAGTACACTAAATGCTGTTTTCTTCTGAGTCTATAAATATTTAAATAAAACTGGACTGTCACATAAATAGAAAATGCAAATATTCTGTCAATATGCACTCAGTAACACGTATGTACTCAAACTTTCATTGAAACAACCTGAAAAATTAGGGAAAAACACAGAA
>PVLD010025018.1:0-24434 GCA_004027595.1 Dinomys branickii | reverse complement strand
GGGAGGGATCGAGGGGTCCGCGCTCTCAGGGCGCTAGGACCCAGCAAATGCCTCTCTCCTCTTCCGGCGGCTTTTGGGGCCCTCTGCGCGGCTCGCCCGATACGCGCGAAACGTCGGACCGCTGGGCGTCTCCGCCGCCAACAATCCGATCTCTGTCGGGAGTCCCCGGGGGGCTGCGCCGGCTCGGGGGCGCGGGAGGGATCGAGGGGTCCGCGCTCTCAGGGCGCTAGGACCCAGCAAATTCCTCTCTCCTCTTCCGGCGGCTTTTGGGGCCCTCCGCGCGGCTCGCCCGACACGCGCGAAACGTGGGACCGCCGGGCGTCTCCGCTGCTAGCAAGCCGATCTCTGTCGGGAGTCGCCGGGGGGTTGCACCGTCTGGGGGGGGCGGGAGGGCCCGAGGCGGCCGCGCTCCCACTGCGCCTGGACCGATCCCCGCTTCTTCCCCGCTCCCAGCGTCTGGGACTTTCCCACGTCTCGCCCCGGCAGCCTGGTCCGCCCTACCACATCTCCCCCGGCATCTCAGAGAAATACGCCCAGTTTAACCTTCCCAGCCGAGGTTCCGGCATTCACGCTCACCAAGTCTGTCTCGAGCTGGTGGTGTTTATTAAGGAGGTTCGCTCCCTTGCTGCTCACCCGCTCGCCATCTTCCCCGGATCCCCCCAGTGCTTGGTAGTTTTCAATGTATAGGTCTTTTAAAACTCTTTTTTCCCTAGAATTTCATTTTTTATGTAATTTAAAATGATATTTTCTTTTTTTATTTTAAAGAGAAAAAATAATGAAAATAATTATACAGAATTTAGAACAAGATAATAAAAAATTAATGATTATTATATTGGATATTGTTATCTTTAAAGTAGTTGCTCAGATTACAAGATACAGTCATGCAAAATTGATCAAACAATATAAGCACAAGTCATTTCTTTCAATAAGCTTGTAAAAATAGTATAATTATCTTAGCTATCGTGTGTGTGTGTGAATATATATATATATATATATATATATGTATTTCTTTTCCCTTCCTTCTTTTCTCCTTTTCCCCATCACAGTTGTTTCTTCCTTTTGAGCAATTTCTTCCCCTTCATGATATGTACTGTACATTTTGGATTTTACTTCCTCTTTCATTTTCTTACACAAGGGAGACAATACAATGTTTACACATGCATCTGATTTATTTCACTTACATTTATGATCTTGAGTTGCATCCATTTACCTATTAAAGCATCAAGTTTATCCTTCTTTATAGCTGAGTAGTACTCCATTGTATAAAAGTGTACATCTTTTTATTTATTTATTTATTTATTTATTTTTGTGGTACTGGGGATCGAACTCAGGACCCTGCGCTTGCTAGGCAAGTGCTTATTCCACTGAGCTATATCCCCAGCCCGAGTGTACATCTTTTTAAACATTCCTCCATCAATTGGCATTTCAGCTATTTCCAAGATTTAGCTATTATGAAATGTGCTGCTATAAACATGGGTGCATATATATCACTGTGGTGTGATGTTTTTAATTATTCTAGGAAGATGCCTAGAAGCAGAATAGCTGGGTCAAATGAGACCTCTAATCCTAGTGTTTTGAGGAATCTCCACACTGATTTCCACAGTGGTTATACCAGGCTACATGCCCACCAGCAGTGGAGAAGGGTTCATTTTCTCTCACAGCCCCACCATCATTTGTTATTGTTGATTTCTTCATGATAGCCATTCTTTCTGGGGTGAGTTGGAGTTATAGCATTGTTTTAATTTGCATTTCTTGGATGACTAAAGATTTTGAACATTATTTCATTTCCTTATTTATCATTTGTGTTTCTTCATCTGAAAAGTGCTTATCCATCTTAGATGCTCGCTTTTTGATTAGGTCTTTGAATTTGAGGGCCCTGACTTTTTTTTGATTCTTTATATGTACCAGACAGAAGTCTTAAGTGGGGCATGATGGTACATGGCTGTAAGCCCAGTATTTAGGAGGCTGAGGTAGGAGGATCACTATAAGTTTGAGGCCAGCCTGGGCTATGTAGTTTGTTCAAAGCCAGCCTGGACTATGTAGTGAGACTCTGTCTCAGAAATCAACAACAACAAGGATAGATAGAAGTCCTTTTTCTGAAAGACAATTGGCTAAAATACTTTTGCACTCTGTGATCTTTTCACTCTCTGAAGAATTTTTGATGTGCAAAAACTTTTTGATAGGATGAGATTCCAACTATTGATTCTTTGAAGTAATTCCTATGCAGTTTGTGTCTTGTTCATGAACTCTTTGCCTACCCCTGTGCCTTCAAGATTCCTACCTTCCAGTAGATTTAGTGTTTCTGTTTTAATATTTAGATCTTTGATCCATTTGACTTTAGTTTAGTGTATTGTGTTAGACATAGGCTTACTTTTAGTCTTTGGCATGTGGAAAGCCATTTTTCCAGCACCATTTATTAAAGACATTATCTTTATTACAGTAAACATGTTTGGCCCCTTTCCCAAAGATAAGGAGGCTGAGTGTGTTTGTAGTTGTGTCTGCATCTTCTAACCTGTTCCCTTGATCTTCTGGTCTGTTTTTTATTTTGCCAATATCATTCTTTTTTTCTGTTGCAGTAGCTTTGTAGTATAGTTCAAGTGAGGGATTGTAATGCCTCCTGCCTTGCCTTTATTGCCAAGAATTGCCCTTGCTATTCTTGGTCTCTTTTACCAAATGAATTTTAGGAATGCTTTCTCTAGATCAATGAGGTATGCTAATGGTGTTTTGATTGGGGTTGCATTAAATCTGTATAATATTTTTTGGAGTGTGACCATTTTCACAATGTTGCTTCTTCCTATCCATGAGTAAGTGATATCTTTCCATTTTCTGATGCATCTTTGATCTTTTTCGGAGTATTGTAGTTTTCAATATATAGAACTTTTACTTTCTTGGTTAGATTAATTCTTTTGTTTTTATCTTTTAAAGACAAAAAATGGAGATATATAAACCAGAATAACACAAAAACAATAAAGGAAATACAAAATTATAGAGAAGGTAGTAGGGCATTAGCACTAGATGCCGTATTACATTATGTTATCTTTGTATTTGTTAGCACAAAAACAATAAAAGAAATACAATATTATAAAGAAGTAGTAGGGAATTAACTCTGGATGATGTATTACATATATCTTCACCTTTCTTGGTGAGTTATACAGAAGATGGCTTGTTCGATGAGTAAGTTCTCTCCACCCTCAGCTCTCTTGTCCTTCCATCCAATCAATCATCTTCCTTCTGATAATAACTGAATTTTTAAAAATTTTATTATTCCCTTGGGCTCTCACATTGGGAAGAGACATGGCTGTTTCTAATTATGCTGTAACAAACATGGGTGCACACAGATTGCTACGGCAGCAGGTGGAAAAGCACCAGTCCTCAAAGGCAGTAGATTGGCAGGGAACCAGGTTCACTATGGTTAAGCCCCCATCAACAAGCCCTCAAGGCCATTAGGGGTCTGGTCAAGTTGGCAGGGTTAGCCCGCAAACTGCCAGGCTGCATCTCAATGCAGTGTAGTGGGAGGACCAGTCGAGGTCTCAGGGTCACCCCCGAGGATGACTGGCTTTGCCCTGTTGAGGCACTCCCGGGGACCCGGCCCAAGGTGTGCCCAGAGGTCTGGTCAGGTCCGTGGGGTCTCCTCCACAGACTGCCGGGCTCCACCCCATTGAGGTGATCCCAGGGGCCCAGTCCAAGGCACTCCTGGAGGCCTGGTTGAGTCCATGGGAGTCTCTCCTGCAGGCCACCGGGTTGCACCCTGTCGAGGTGCTCCAAGGGGCCCAGTCGAGTCCACAGGGTCGCCTCACATACCACTGGGCTCTGCCCTGGTAAGGTGTTCCTGGGGGCCCAGTCAAGTCCTCAGGGCTGTCCCTGCTGACCACCAGGCTCCGCCCATGAAGGCACTCCTGGGGGCCCGGTAGAGTCCAAGGAGTCGCCCCTGAAGACTGCCAGGTCCCACCCCATTGCTGTACTCCTGGAGGCCTGGTCCAGGACCTCAGGATTTTCATGTAGCCTAGAGGAAGCCCCTCTCCCCCCTCAGGCTGCTGAGCTCCCTGTGAAGGCCCCTAGGATCCCCTCATAGGCCCCTAGCATCTCCCTGAAGGCCTCCTATGACTCTTTGGAGGCTAACCCACCCAGTTAGAGTACTGGGTCTGCACCCTAGGTCCAGGTCTTCACCTCCTCCCACCTCTCAATCTCCAGTGCTGCTGTTCCCTGCCCCTTACAGCTGGGCATTGGGCGCACTTATGATGCTGGGCACAAGTGGCGTGAGGTCTCCCCCACCCGTGTTCACTGAGGTAGTCCAGGTTGTGTGCTAAGTTTAGTTATTAGTTCTAGGAGAGAATTGGGATTTTCTCGGGTCTTCTGTGTAGAGTATGTTGTCTCTTAGACTCCAGGACTGCTGCTTTTCATGTAGTTTGTTGCTGTGGATTCATACAAGGTTCAGATATGCCAGCAGTATGAAGTCCCTCTTGGTGCTTATATTAGTAGTTTAGGGTGGGTTCTGAAGCCCTTGGACTCATCCCATTGCTGTCAGGAACACATGTTGAGAGTGCAGGTCACCAAGACTCAAGGTGCTCACAGAGGGAATTCAGGGTGGAAGCTGAACCCGATAACTCCGCTCGTGCCTCCTGCTTGGTGTTAGAGTGAGGAGGGCATGGGGCCGTGTGATCCACCTCCATCTGCAGCTGTCTTACTGTTGTGCTCCGGTTCCCATTTGTTCTTTGGCTGGATCCCTGGGAATTGCTGTGGTCCTGGGGTTGCTGCCACTGCTCTCTGCTGCTCTCTGCTGGTAGTTGCTCGCACAGTGGAAAGGCAGGAGGCCACAGCCTCGGGGCAGGGGTAGATCTGGGTGTGGTGGGCTGTTTACTGGTTGCTTTGACTCCACCTTGCCTCAGGGTGCTGATTAGAAAGATTGCTAAGTGGGCATGCTGCTTTAGTGGCTGTTGTAACTTTTCATCCTCACACTGGGTTTGACAACACCTCCCAATTACTGCTGCCTCTTTTTCAGGTTGTGCCTTCTCCACTCTGGCTTCAGCCCAGCTCTCCGAACTCTGCTTTCCCCTGGCTGAGTCAGGAGGCTTCCGCAAGCACAGGTCTCTGAAGCTGAAGCTGCAAGTGCTGGAATGAGGAAGTGGGCCAAGGTGTGCATGGAGCAATGACTCCCTCCTTCTCTGCCTTCTCTTCCTCTAACTGTGCCATGGTGGCAGTTTTTCCTCCAGGAGAGGTCTTGTTTGCTCTTTCCGAAGGCTTCAATTCTCATTTCAGAACCTTCCCGGGTCCAGGGGACCCACTTCTCTCCTTGTTGTCTATCTCATGTTGCTCTATTCCAGTGTCTGGGTGGTGATACTGCGGAAGGATATTTCTCCACTGCTTACCCAGTTGCCATCTTCCTGGAAGTGGCTGTTAGATTAATTCTTAAGCATTTCTTTTTTTGGATGCTATTGTGAAGGGTGTGGTTTCCCTAATTTGTCTTTCAGTGAGTTTGTTGTTTGTGTACAGGAATGCTATTGATTTTTGAGGGTTGAATTTGTGTACAGTTATGCTATTGAATTTGGTTATTAAATCTGGAAGCCTTTTGGTGGAGTTTTTGGGTGTCTTCTATGTAGAGAATCATGCCATCTGCTAATGATAATTTCACTTCTTCCTTTCCTATCCTTATTTTATATTTCTGTCTTGTCTAATTCGCCTGGCTAATGTTTCCAAAACTATGTTGAATAGAAGTGGTGACAGTGGACATCCTTGTCTTGTTTATGATTTTAGAGTGAAATCTTTCAGTTTTTGTCCATTTAGTATGATGTTGGCTGTTGGTGGATCATAGATAGCTTTTATCAGATGGAGGTAAAGACCATCTATTCCAGTTTTCTTTAGGGTTTTGTCATAAATCAGTGTCATTGTTTAGCAAAACATTTTTCTGCATCTGTTCAGATGATTATGTGATTTTTGGCTTTGGCTCTGCTGATACAGTGTATTATATTTATTGATTTGCATATTTTATACCATCCTTGATTTCCTTGGATGAATCCCATTCTGTCATGGTGTATAATCTTCTGGATTATTTTCTGCATTGTGTTTGCTAGTATTTTATTGAGAATTTTTGCATCTATGTTTCTTTTGGAGATTGGTCTGCAGTTTTCTTTTCTGCTTGGATCTTACTCTGGTTTTAGTAATACTTGCGTCTAGGAATGAATTAGGAAGTATTGCTTCCCTATTAGTTTTAATAAAGAGTTTGAGTACTGGCATTATATCTTTTCTAAATTCTTTGTAAATACTCTGGTTTCTCTTCAGATTGAATGTATCTTTCGCCTTTTACTAAATTCCTTGTATAATTCAGCTGTGAATCCATCAGGTCCTGAAATTTTCTTTGTTTATTAGTTTTTAATTATACTTTCAATTTCATGGACTGATATTGGTTGTTTAGAATTTTTATATCTTCTTGATTCAGCTTTTGTAATTCATGTGTATCTAGGAATCTGTCAATTTCTTCTGTGTTCTCCATCCTGTGAGAGTAAAGATTTTTGAAGTAGGTATTGATTTTCTGAATTTTTTATAGGATCTGTATTGATTTCATTCTTTTTATTCCTTATTGCATGAATTTGGGTTTTTCTTTCCTTTTTTGATATGGTTGGTGAGGGTTTGTCAATTTTATTTATTCTTTCAAAGAACTCTTTAATTCATTAATTTTTTGTATTATTTTCTTTCAATTGCATTAAGTTCTGCTTGATCTTTATAATTTACTGCTTTGATTGGCTTTATGCTTCACTTGCTTTTCTTTTTCTAGAAGTGTGAGGTACAGCACTAGGTTGTTTATTTGTGCTTGTTCTGTTTTCTTGATGTGAGAATTCACTAAATTTCCCTCTTAGGATTGCTTTCACTGCATTCCATAACTTATGGTAAGTTGTATTTGCTTTTTTGTTTGATTTTAGATATTGCTTTATCTCTTCTTCAATTTCATTTGTGACACACTGGTTGTTCAGGAGGGTGTTATTTCATTTGCACGTGTTTATGGAGTGATTGCTAGCCACAATCCTGTCTTCCAGGTCTTGAAGTCCACCATCAGTTTTTTTCATGCAGCTTTTAATGAAATTTTTAATATCCTGGATATCTCTTTGGCTCTGTGCATTCTGTTTCTTCCCTACACTGTTCATTCAAGATTTTCATCATTTTCCTATGCTCCTGTTTTTTACTAATGTCTTCTCTAAATATGCTGAGGAATTCCTTCCTTATGGTTACCATTTCTTTTTTCTTAACCTGAGAAATTATTTCTAATGAGATTTTTTTTGTAGCCTCATGGATTTGTTTCTTTACGTCAGTTGCTATCATTTCATAAATTTCAGGTTTGTGTTTTCCAGTTTCCTCCATGTTGATGTCTCTTGGATGTGTTTTGAGAGGGCTGGAGCTCTAAGATTTCATTTTGCTTTTTCTTCTTGCCATTTTCTATTTAATTTTTTAAAATATTGTTTTCTGTGATGATCCTTGTGAGTTTTTGTAGGTAGCTACATCACTAGTATCAAGGCCTCTCTAGTAAAATACTGTTCTTCAAGGATGTCTTCTGTTTGTAGGAGATTCTTGGTTTGTGTCTTGTCCCAAGATCCTGCCTTTACAATTGATTGAAAGTGGAGTGTCTGTATCTGTTTGGCTCAGTCTCACGTCTTTTGTTGTAGAGCTATGGTGAAGTTATTACTCCAGAGCTTCACAGTATTGTCACAGAAGGGAGCACAACTGATTACAACTGACATGACATCTTAGCTAAATAGTACAAGTAACAATTACAATAGCATTAAGCACAGTTTAGAAACTGACAAACTGTGTTAACTATTGATTTTGTACTTTAGACCATGGGATCAATGTCTATTATTATATAATAGAATCAACCATAAATTAGGAGTTTGTACTTCCCCTTGGTAGAGTGATTTTACCCTATGGTGGGGAAGTTTAGGGAGGATAGTTTATAAAACAAAGATAACCGTAAGGGAAGTAAAAGCAAGGCTAGGGGACAAAGGATGTTAATGAAAGGTTTGGAAAATCAGAGAAGGGGTTAGAAAAGAAGGAATAAAGGAATATTAAAGGGAATATCTGAACTTGGTCTCTGAGTTTGTGGTAGTGATTTTCCCTTTCTTTTGTGGTTCATATTTCTCTCTCTCCCATATACCCAATTTTTAAGTTTGGTGCTAGACATTATAAATACTACTCTTTTGAGCCCTGTATATTTATATATTCCTATCAACTGTCTTGAGCTTTGTTCTGGGCCTCATTTATATTCTTTGGAAATACTTTGATCTTTTGAACTTGGGTTTAGGCTTCTGCAACCTGATCATCTCCACAGTGCTAAGGCAGCCCCACATCCTGGGAATGCTTCTGTCAGCAACAGGGAGGCAGCAATATGAATTATCTCCAACCTGCAGTTGTTTCTACTGATTCTCATTCACCACATATTGAATAGTTATGTATTTTTGAATTTTTAACCCATGCTCTTATTGCTGAGAATCTCTTATTGTTATTATTTTATGCCTTATTTGGGGGAATATTTTGAACTTGCACTGATGAGATTTCTCTCTGGAGCTGGCTTGGATTTACTTATAACTGGCACTGTGGTAAGTTTCTAGTCTGAGAGCACTTTAATATGTTGCCCCCCCCTTTTACCTGAACCATTATGTGGGTTCCAATTTTGAAATTCTAAGCCTATGCAAAGGCAGGCATGGGATTATTAATGCTCAGGGTAAAATGATTCCTCTCTCGATCTCAGACTAAGACAAATTTCCTGGTCATCTCTATTTGCCAACAGGTAGATCTTTAAAAATTATGTTTTTCAGTTCTATTCTTTCTATGGGTATGTAGTTCTCACACACAGAGGCTTTTTACAGGAGTCTCAGGCCCACTTCCACCTCATCTCCTGGCTCTTGTATGACCATCACAAGACAGAACACTTGCATACCAAGACTGGCAAATACGTACACATCAGCTGTACTGCCATTCTCTGATTTCCAGCATCAATTTCCTTCTTTCTCCTAAACTTTTCTATCTTGAAAACTCAGTTCTGAATTTTAATAGGCACCAATTATATATTCTTCCGCATGTATGTGTGCTTTCATTTTTCTGTTGATTTAAATTACTTTTTAATGATATATGCCTTACTTTGTGTATTGTAAGAAAATTAGCTTTTTGTTTTGGTTTTCTTCTTCTGTTGTCCAGATTGGCAGTAGAATGCTTACCATGTCCATTTGTCACACAACCAGATATCATATCATCATGAGATACTAAGAGATATCAGTAGAAATCCCACCATATGGCAGAGGTGTGGGTGAGGGTTTGCAGTGATGTTATTGATTATTTTCTTGCTGTGTCTCGTGGAATATGGTTACTTAGATGTAAGTGACTGCGTGCACTTATGGTTTATATTGTCTAGTCTAGCTCCCGCAAAATAAATGTATGGAATAAAATGCTTCTTGCAAATAAACTATCATCAAATTAGCACTGCGGTTGTATGCACATGGGAATGCAGGAAATGGTTGTTGTGGCATTTCTGTTCCTAGGAGATAATCATCATTTTAAATTTTTAAGCAGTAGTAGAAATTAAGGTCATTTCTTTTGTCTGCTTTGTTTTTCTGTAGTTTGAACTAGTATAATTGTTAGGTCTCTGAAATTCTGTTTACATGGTTTCCCTTGACTTTCATCCCTGGTGGGGTAGTATAACAGGCTTAGGATGTGTGGGAATCAGACCTCCTGAGATGGAATTCTGGCTACACATATTTTTTGACATTAAGAGTTTAGCAAGTTTCTTAAACCCAGGGCTTTAGTTTGGATCTTGATTGCCTTCTAAAGGTGCGTGGGTTAAAGGTTTGGTTCCAGCTTGGTGCTGTTGAGAGGTGGTGGAAACTTTGAGAGGTGGGGCCTAGTTGGAAGTCTTTAGGTCACAGGGTGGTTTGTCCTCGAAGGGGATAGTGGGACCCTGTCTCTTCTCCTTCCACTCTTGCTTTTCATTCATGAGGCAAACAGTTTTGTTCTCGTCATGTTCCCCTGACAAGGAAATAGGGTCAACTTATCATTGACAGGAACATCCAAAGGTTTGAGCTAAAATAAATCTCTAATAAAGGTGATTACCTCAGGTCTTTGTTACAGTAGCAGGAAGCTGAGGAACCCAGTGTAACTTGCCATTAATTTCATATAGTAATGCATGTGTGATAACATCTGTCTCATAGATTTTATAGGGGAATGGACTGTTATATAGAAAGTTCTTCAAAAAACATTATTTCTATCTTCCTAACGCAGAGAAGTTATGAGATGAAAGATGAGAATTTGTATGTAGAGCTGCATTGTCAAAGAAGATACTGTCTAGCAAAATAGAGCACTCTGAGGTAATTCTGTAAGCCAGGTGATCTCCTTTGGAGGACATCAGAATGATAAAAGTGAGAAACAGTTGATTAGCATAAAAGTGTTTAGGAAAGAAGATCCAGAAAAAAACAAGTGAAAATCTAGATCTTATGTTATTTTAATGTAATATACTGAATAGTATCACTGCTCAAGGTGGTATAACAAATATATCATTTGCTTAGGATATATTTCTAGAAAATACTCTGGACATTTGCCAAATGGAAAATTGCTAAAAATTTTATATAGATTTAAAGAAACATTTCAATGTAATTCTTGACCATCACCCAGAATCAAGACTTTACATTTAGCCATTTAAGATAAAGTTAAATTGTGATATAATGCTCAGAAGGTAAATTTATCATGTATCTGTTTTTAAATGTCCAGTTCAGTATGTTAAGGATAATTCATACTGTTGTGCAACCAACCTCTAGGATGTTTTCATCTTGCAAACTGAAACTCTATTTCCATTAAACAGTAGTCCAATCCAGAAACGGGCATCTCAGATAAATATATACTTCCCAAAAGAAGAAATATGAATGGCAAACAAATATACGAAAAAATGTTCAACATCACTGGTCATTCTAGAGGTACAAATTGAAACAACACTGATATTCCATCTCACCCCAGAAAGAATGGCTATTATTAAAAAAAAAATCAACCAATAAATGCTGGAGGGGCTGTGTGGAAAAAGGAACTCTTCTCCTTTGTTGGTGGGAGTGTAGATTGGTGCAACCATTGTAGAAATCAGTGTGGAGATTCCTCAAAAAACTAGGACTACAAATTCCATGTGACCCAGCTATTACTCCTGTTGGTGTCTTCCCAGAAGAATTAAAAGCAGCATACCACAGAAATATATGCATACCCGTGTTTATAGCAGCATAATGTTTAATAGCTAAATCTTGGAAATAATCCAAATGGACATCAACTGTGGGTTTTTCCCCCAACAATAGAGTACTACTCAGCCGTAAAGAAGGATAAACTTGAGACATTTCTAGGAAAATAGATGCACCTTGAGACCATACTTATGTCTGAAATAAATTAGACACAGATGTGTAAGTATTGCATTGTCTCTCTGGTGTGAGAAGCTGGAAGTGTAAATAAGAACCAAATTACACAATAGATATGTTGATATAAGAAATTGTTCAAAAGGGAAGAGGAACTAGGGAGGGGGTAAGAGGGAAGGAAGGAAAGGAAAAGAAAAATAGAAAAGAAGGATAAAATTGAAATTGAGCTTTATAAATGAAGAGGGGAAGAAGGGTTGGAGGGAGGGGAGGCGAGTGGGAGAGAAAAAAAGACAGATCAAAGTATGTCATATATAGGTAAAAATTCGATATGATGAATACGATTGTTGTATTTACCTACATTGTAGCAATAAACTGCATTAAATTAAAAAACCTAGCAGGTCCTCACTTATTCCTGTTCCTAACCCTGGAGACTGCCACGTACTTTCCCGTTTCTAAGCTCTTTCAGCAAAATTTAAAACCTTCTACTGTCTGGGAGTAGACTCAGTCCCTAAGAAGAAGAGAGCCCTTTTATGTATATTTTAGAATTTTCTGGAATAATTTTATGAAATTTCTGAGCACTACCAAGAACCACAGCTATAGCCAGTACAGTGAAAACAAGCCAAATGCAGGACATGTGTTTTCCTTTGGAATTGAAGCAGCTCCTTGAGAATTGTAATAATGTTGAAATTCTCCTGTGTTTTACTAGTTGAGGCCATTGTCAACTTCCACTGAAAGCCTGATGACTATTAGCCACTGGAACTCAAAACTCGAGGCTCACCAGACATCCTTTAAGGACCACTTGAGATTCTCCACTCTCTGGTGGCTGTGACTATAAATTCTGTTTCATGTCGGAGCCAATTACCATTGTTCTTCAGGGACAGTGACTGGCCATTTGGGGCTCTTTAGGACTCATGGTTTGTGGATTTTTGTATCATAAAATTTACAGAGAATTTAAATGGCAAGAAATTTAATTTCTGAGAGCAAATTGGTATCCATTACAGTATGTGGCATACACTAATGACACATAATAAATGGTTTGTTAAATATACTTACATGGTAGACAGATGGCCACTGAAGGATCTGAACACAAAATAAATAAGATATATTATTAGGTAAGTATTATATTGTATACCTTTAAATAAATCATGTACATGCAAATCCATATAGAGAATCTAAATGTTTACATTTAATACTTATTTAAGTTTTTTAAAAACATTAATGAGAGAGTTGGTGTTTGGTGTTTGTACTACTAGAATGGAGTCACGATATATTTGGAATTTATATTTTTAACTCCAGTAAAGAAACGTGACAAATTTGCCTTGTTATCTTTCCAATAGTCCAGTATTCTGAGGACCACTGACACCTGAATTCCTGTTGTCTTCCTGACACAGCTATGTGGCCTTGGGACAATTATCCTACTTTTTGTGTGCTTCTATTTCTTTTCTTCTTTCTAGCAAGAAAGATCACCCTGTCTTTCCTGAATGTGATTTAGAGTGGATATTTGTTTTGTATTTCAGCTTAATGACAATCTTTCTCCCCTGGGTGGTTGCCAGAATTGTGTGTATTCGCTAAATGCTCTTTTCTTTCAAGCGACCATGCTTCTATGTGGTGCGCTGCCATGCTGTGATGACAGCCTCTTTGTACCCTGTCTTCTGCCAAGGTCTTCAGTTATTCATCTGATTTTGTTGTTAGTCAAAGCCGGCTGGGTTTCCACCTCATTCTCCAGTGGAACTCCTCTGATTTTGGTCTTACATCAAAGAAGCAAGGACACTTTCTGTCACACACCTGACACTCTGTCTCAAGTGGGGCCTCCATGATTCCAGCTGTCAGGCTGATGACAGATACACAGCTGGCTCCTTCCTCATGCCATTCTTTTGTCAAAATAATAGCATGCGTCTCTGATACACAAAGTAAGAAAACACAGGTGCAAGGGAATTTTAACATCCGAGATTATTCCCAGGCCAAGATTGTGCCCATAAACTCCAAGGAAAATGCTTAATTAAAATAATGCCACATCATCTTTCAAGACTAATTTCTCTGACTTTCGTTAATCTTAGCCATCCCTGTCTTTACCTTCTGAGCAATGCTGTAGAGGGAATGGAGGAAAGAGAAGCCTAACATTATATATGAAACAAAACAAAAACAGAATATGAGGCTTCCTTGAGTTACCTGATTTTGGAGAAAGTTTTCTAGCCTGTCCTGAACATAAAGGTTTGGCTCTGAGCAAGGAAAGGAGGCACAGCGTTTCTCCCAAAGGTGGCAAGGTTGGGATTTCGCGCTTTGCCCACATCTAGCTCTGTGATATGAAATAAATAACTTTATTTTCTAACCCTCAGTTGTATAATCTCTAAAATGTGGAGTTTAACAGCATCTTCTGCAATGTCATACAGCTAGAGGAAGCAGAGTAGTCTGTCTACGAAATCTTTACAACTCTGCAAAGAGGAGAAGTAAATTTATTTCTCTTTTCTTCACCTATACTCTGGCCTTCGTACCAAGAGTGTGATTGCTCTAGATACTTAGAGGCCCTGAATCACTTCAAGGCATCTGGCTTCTCCATGACCTATGAGAACACAAGAAGAAGAAAACAAAAACAAGAGAAGGCAGCTTCCTAGAGAGAAATAGCAAAGGTGAGTGTGTCTGTGAATTGGTACTGGAGAAGAGCAGATACTTTGAGGCAGGAATGAAAGATAACATTGGCTATGGGAGGATAAATGAAAATCCAGCTGGACTAAAATCCAGTGTATAGAGGATGCATGAAGGGAAGTTGGACCACCCCTGAATCACGGACTTGACCTCCCACACCTACCCCAGTGCACACACCATCTTGTGAAAAGAGTGACTGAGGTAGAGATCTAGCCCCTTAGTGATGGGTTGACTGAATGAGTAGATTCATTTCACCACCCCTCACCAGGCATAGGAAAGTGAGACATATACAACCTGGGCATTCAGAGAAGCCCAAAACAAAGCACGGTAGAGCACATTTCCACAAACACATGCACTTCCATACTGTTAAAAAATGGTGCTCCAGCACCAGTGACTGGTGGAATGCACTTGTGTCTTATAAATACTAGTGTGCCACTGCCAGGGATGGTGGGACGCTGGGGAAATAGAAGGCTCGCCCAGCACAGAAAAAAATGTCGCCCATTTCTCTGATATACAACATTAGTGCTTCGAATGGAACATTCAGGGCCCCACCCACAACTGCTGGTGAGTTCCCACTGGGGTTACAGAAGGGTCCTCATTAACGCCTAGCTGTGAACTGCAGAGGGCAGGAAAACCGGTTCTATGACAAATGTGCAGAGCAGAGTCCCGTAGGGGTGAGCTCTGGGGGAAGACACTGGCGTCTGAGTCAGGGAGTGACTCAGCCAAGCCAGAAGAGCGTAGATGCTGTCCTACTGTTTTTCCAAAAACTGGGCAGGCCTGAAATGGCATTAGGTCCTGCTCACTGCCCTGCCCTGGCCAAGAGGCCTCTCAGCCAAGCCCGGGAGCAGCACTAAGCTCTGTGGGCGCAGCTGAGATAGAACGACAGTGATGGAGCCTGGGCGGGCGGATTTCTGTCCGTATATTCAGCCTGAGGAAGGACATAGACTCACCCTTGATATCCCCCCCCAAGTATATTAAAGCAATTGATCCATGAGCCCTGCAGGGGGCCGCGCCAGAGCACAGCATGAAACCAGGATGTGTGTTTGGATGGAGCAACACGACTTTGCTTAAGGCTTTGGGTAGTCAACTGGTCCGCTGGAGGTAACTGTTTGTCTGCCCCAAATCAGATAGGAATGGCAGTGCAGAGGGCTCTGGGCACAAGCTCTGGGTTATGCTATAACAACAATGCAAAGATTTTTATTTTGCTATTGTTATTTTGGTAGTTGTAGCTATTATATCCTTGCTACTTTATTGGATTGGGTCATCTTGATTGCATTTTTCTTTTTTCTCTCTTTGGTTTTTGCATTTTAATTGGCTTATATTTTAAAGTATAAAATTATTATGCTTTAAGTTTCCAGGTTTTATGCTTTGAGCTGATTCCTCTTTTAGTGTTTCTTCAGTTCTATTTTTTTATTCTCCTGTCTCTCCCTTCTTTCTTCTCCTGTCTTTCCCCTCATCTTTTCTATGTAGTGAATATCATAAATATGACAGGGCCCTATGTAAGTACACTAGAGAATAAAAATTAAACAGTGACATAAACTAAGTATTTCCTTTCATGGGCATGTCAGATTAACCCTCAACAAAACTGCGTGAAGAAGATCTCAATAAAATCACCTAAATGTAAGTTAACAGGTACCAACCATCTCATAGCCTCCCTCAAACTCTACGTACACATCTACCCATCTTGATATGGCCTCCGTCCTACAAAAATACTCTTGCAAGCACCCTCAACACTAGCCTTTAACCCTGGCTATAAAAATAACAATAGAATACCACTTCCCATCTGTTTTTTTATCTACTGAAAATTTCTCTTGCCTCTTCTCTTCACACTGTTGTATCTCCTTCTGCTTGGTATCTCCTCCCCTTTCTCCTACGCCCTTCAGCCCAGAGAAACGACCGATAGCAGTATGATATAGTTGGTAAAGAATACTGATAAAAGAGTGAAATAATCAAGTGAGTTTTAATGTTTATGGTTGATTTATATTTGGATCTGTTGACACTGTTATAACCAGTAGAAATTTTCTCCTTACAACATCCAGCAGGGTCCAACTCAATTAAATTGAATAGGTTGAAGTGGCAAACAATACTGTACCTCTGGACAAATAAAGCTAACAACAATTCACTGGAAAACAGCACCTAACTAAAGAGATTCATATCAATAAACTCTTTTTACTTTGTTGGCCTCAACCCTTAGTAAGTATGCATGTGTGCACACACACACATACTCAAAAAACAGGAACAAGAAAACACTGCCAAAGATCATAAGGGACCCTGATGTAGAGAAACAAACACTAGACAGCCAAGCTGTGCAAAATGATTAAAGAGGAAATAAAGAAACTTGGCAAGTTCAGAGAGACTAACCCAAAACATATGTATATCATATACAGTCAACTGACCAATGTAGTTATGGAAGAAACAAATAAAAAACTGGAAAAGCTTACCAAAATGGTTCAAAACCTAAGTGATATATTTGCCAAATAAATAGACTATGAAAAGGTTCCAAGGAGAAATTCTAGAGACAAAGAATTCTCTAGAATTCAAAAATAGCAGAAATGACCAGTGTGAAGTTAGAGGTTTATAAATTGAGGCCAAAATGGAAAAAAGTGATTTACTGAAAGAAATATTAATAAAAGATAAGACAGCAAGAAAAATACACCCAGAAGCTAAAAGGTGATGTGAAGACTAATGTAAGGATAATTTGATTTAAAATTTAGAACACACATAAAGTCCACTTATAGAAATCATACCAGAAAACTTTTCAAGTACAGGGAATAAGCCTGGTACACAAGCAAGCAAGGTTTGAAGAGTGTTAAATAACTATGATGAAAATAAAGATAACCTTGACACAGAACAGTCAAAATCGCAACTGGCCAACAAAAAGACAGAATCTTAAAAGATGTCAAACAAAAGCAAAGAAAATCACTTCTTAAATTAAACCTATTATCATGGTAGCAGACTTTTCAACACCAACTTTGAAGGATAGGAAAGCTTTGAGTGAAGTGTTTCAAGCCTAAAAGAAAAGAACTTCTGTTTGCAGACTAATATAACCTGTAAAGTTATCTTTCAAATTGGTGGAGAAATAAGAATATTCCATTACCAAAAAAAAAGAAAAAACAAAAAACAAAAAACCCAAAAACAAAAACAAAAAAAACCTTATGAGATACATGAGCAGGCAAACAGTGCTCCAAAAAAATACTAAAGAATATTGTAGACAGAGACAAGAAGACTAACAAAGCCAAAGCATCAGATGGAATGAACTCATCAAGCAATGTGCATAGTTAAATGAAAAAGAGAAACAAAGGTGTTAACAAGAGAAAACCTAACACGATGACAGGAACAAGTCAGTCCTTTCAGTAGTAACTCCCCAATGAAAAGACACGAATTGATAGGGTGAATAGAAAACTCAGTGGCCTGTGCATTCAAGATATTCATCTAATCCAAAAAGAAATTCATGGATTAAAAATCAAGGGATAGAAAACAATCTTGCATATACCAGGACCCTGAAAGCAAGCAGAAGTAACAATTTTTATTTTCAGACAAAATTAACTTCAAGCTAAAATTGATCAGAAGAGACAAAGAAAGTCACTACATACTAATTAAGTGAACAATTCAAGAAGGAGAGATAAAAACCATAAATATAGGTGGGGCACCTACCTAATTTCAGTTTATAATAGTTCTGGGCTTCTCCCGGGGCCAGCACCGCCAGCCTGGTCTGTTGTTTATTCCTGGTGCCGCAGACCTTTGGCTTACTTTGTGTCAGATTCATTGTTTGACTCTTGGCTTGCTTTGTGTCAGTGAAAACAGGTCCCCTTCCCCAGGGATGTGTAAGCTTTCCAGAGTGACCCGTTCTTTTCTCTGTATTGTGCTCCATTTGTCCAGTTTCTCTACAGCTTCTAGTTTTTCCGTCAGCTCTCTCTACCCCAATTCCTAGAGATCTACTTCTTTTTTTTCTCCTCACCAAGTTGTTTTCTAGATGTCTTCAGGTCCTGGAGAGGCTAGATTTTGCTGCTATCTCTACTGTGCTATTTGTAATCCTCCCTTATCTTAATTTGATAACAGTCATGTATGACAAACCTATTGCCAAGACCATATAAAATGGGGAAGACCTGAAAGGTTTCTTGATAAACTCAGAAATGAGACAAGGATGCCTACTGACACCTCTCTGTTCAATGTAGTACTCCAAACATTAGCCAGAGAAATAAGGCAAGAAAAGGAAGCAAAAGGGATATGTATTGGAGAAGAAATCAAAATACTGTTATTTTCATATAACATGATCATTTACATATAAGACCCAAAAAATTCCTCCAAAAGACTCCTAGAACTAAGATTCAGGCATGTAGCAGAATACAAAATCAACACACACAACTCAATAGCATTGTTGGATAGCAATAATGAACTTTAAGAAAGTAATTAGAAAGTACCATTCTAAATAGCATCAAGAAAATTTAAATACTTAGGACTTCATCTAACCAAGGAAGTGAAAGGCCTGTATAGTGAAATCTGTAGTACTCTGAAAAAGGAGATTGAAGAGGACATCAAAAATTGGAGAGCTATCCCCTGTTCTTAAATAGGCAGGCTGAGTATTATCAAAATGGTCATTCTTCCAAAACCGCTATGTAGATTTAATGAAATCTCAATAAAAATATAAATATCATTCCTCACAGAGCTAGAGAAAACAATCTTAAAATTCATATGGAACCAGAAGAAACTCAATAGCAAAACCAATACCTGGACAACAACAGTAAAGCAGGAGGCATCGCGATCTTGGATTTCAAATTATGTCATCTGTAATGGCCGAAGTACCCAGCTGGTTGCTAGGCTGACCCCATGCTTGACCCCTGATTCACCTCAAACAGCTAAAGTCCATGTATGGCAACAAAATTACTGTTTAAAGATTCCTTGTTCTTTCTCGGAAAGAACTCAAAAAGCACTGCCTGTCCCTGCCAGAAACAGGACAGTTACCCAAGCATAACGTACCCGCTACAGCCCTGTATTCATTGTGGTTTTTGTCTTAATAAGCCCTGCATACAATGGGCTCAGGGCTTTCACTCCTCAGCCTTGAAACAGAGGCTGAGCGAGAGTCATTCAGTTCAACTATTAAAAAGCGCTGCTTCAAATTCCAATTGACTGTTTTGGAGTTTTATTGTTCATGGACCCCTCTCATCATAAAGCTACAGTGATTAAAAAAAACTAGCGTGGTGCTAGCAAAAAAGAAAGATGTGAACAGAATAGAGCAGACATGATGTGGGACAGAACAGGGGAGACAGAAACAACCCTAGATACATTTAGCCATCTGATCTTTAACAAAGGGGCTCGAAACGTATTCTGGAAGAAAAATAGCCTCTTTCACAAATAGTGTTAGGAAAGTTGGGCACACACATGCAGAAGATTGAATCTAGACTATGTCTCTTACCGTGTACTAAATGAAAATCAAAATGAGTCAAAGACCTAAATACTAAAGTAGAAACACTCTGTTGGAAGGGAAGTAGGTAAGACACTTAAAGACATAAGATTAGGTAAGAACTCTCTCAAACAACCCCAACTACACCAGAAATAACATCAAGAATGGACAAATAGGGTGATGTCAAATTAAAAGCTTCTGCAGAACACGGTTAACAATCGGCAGAGTGGAGACTACCTGTACATGGGAAACTTTTTGGCAGCTACCCTTTGGACAGATGACTGGTATCTAGGACATATGAAGAACTCGAAAATTAGACCCTCTCCAAATAAAAGACCAAAAGACTGAAAAAGTGAATAGACAATTCTCAGAAGAAGTAGTATAAATGGTCACTAAATACCTGAAAAAATGCTCAACATCTCTGACCAATAGAGAAAGGCAATTAAAACAACACTAGGAAAGCTGGGCAAAGGAACACTTCTGCATTGTTGGAGGAATTTAAACCACTATGGAAATCATCATAGAGATTCCTGAACAAACTAAATCTAGAAATTCCACTTGACCAACTATTTCACTACTACATACCTTCCTGAAAAATTTAAAGATATCATAGTACAAGCAAATCCATGTTTATAGCCACACAATTCACAATGTGTAAATCTTGGAAGCAGCCTATATGTTCATCATTAGGTAAATGGATTAAGAAAATGGGGTATTTATACATAATGGAGACCACTCTGCTATAAAAGAAAGAAAAAATTGAATCATTTGTAGGAAAGATACACCACGAGACCATAATGCTAAGTGAAGTAAATCAGACATGCAAGTTTAAGTTTCACATGAAGATAAGACACCAGGAGACAGTTCTTTTTCAAATGGGAAGGGGATTGGCAGATGTGGGGAGAGGCAAGAAAGGGAGGGCACGGGGACCTGAAAAGAATTAGATTTGTCATGTATATCTACCGACTATGGATAATTGTATTCATTATGTACTGCAAACATCTACTAATAAAAAAGAATGACACTCAGTGCACTGAGTGTTTCTCTGCAGTCTTTGTAAAGGCAGTGTCAGTGCTGGTCTATGTGGCTGCTAACTTGCCACTTTTTTTTTTTTTAGAAGTTATTGGCTTTTCTTTAAAAATACTCAAATATTTTAAAAGTATTGTGTTAAGCTTTTAGAGAATTGAAATTTCATTTACAGTTGTGTTTAAAGTTATTTCTATTATTGGATTTTAAAGTACCTACTAGTTCATGGTATAAATAGTAGTGAGATAGATTCTTCTGAGAAACAGATAAATACTTGTTATTTATAAGGTCCTCTATATGCTACCTGTGACATTTGTCACACCATTTACACACTTACCTGAGGCTGGTGTTACAAGCCCCAAGTATAAGTTGTGGAAAGCAACTTCACTACAAGAAAACAAACTAGTATGAACCTAAGTTAACCTTAACCATCTCTGAGTCCCCAGCATCCTGCTGGCAGCCTAGTCTATGGTTCTTTTACCTCATTTCAGTGAACACACAATGACCATGTGAATTCCTGTTTTATAGTTTACAAGACTCAGAATGAACAGATAAAAACTTTAGTGCTAGTGAACATCTCTATTAATTAAACGATCAACCAACAGAAAGCACAGATTTCGCATAGGCAGTGGAAGCTCTGCAGTGTCTAAAGAGGAGAGATTTGGAGGAGGCAGGATGTCTTAAAACTGTCTTGGGAAAATAAGTTTGTCTTGAGAAAATAAACATTAGACTTGCTTATTATTGAGTTCATGTAGGCAGGGTTTGTAATGGTGGTGGAGAGAATAAGGGGATGTGGTACAGCCCCCCAAACCTTTTTTCTGGTACCATGATTTTATATTAGCCTCTGAGAATTATCCCTGGAGGTAAACCAGTCTGCTGTAGAGATCCACTTAGTGTGATTTCTCACTCTGACCCTGAATGAGTCAGCAGCAAGTAGAAAAGAGAAACTAGCATTCAGGAGCAACATCACTGCAGAGGTCCTCCGAAGGGGAGCTATTCCCTGTTGCTTCATTCGTGACAGGATTATTCATCTTTCTTTGGTAAGGGAGTTAATGTTTCTGGCTATAGCAACAGAAGAACTGAGTTCAGGCCATTAACCTTTGGAGAAAGGACTTTTGACTTAAACATTGAGGAGATTACCAATGTTAACAAGAGTAGGTACAATCCCTGAGTGCTAAGGACTTTTTAAGACAGTGTCTCATTTAATTTTATCAAGCAGGTGCTACTATTAATCCTATGAAGGACAGGTCTGGGATTTACACCATTAATATCATGACAACAGGTATCTGTAGTGGCCCTGTTTAGTCCTTGGACTGCTGTGCATGGCCCCACTATAGAGAATTGGCCTCTTTAGGTATGGGACTGTGTGAGGAATTATGGGAGCAAGAGACTGGAGTGCAAGTCCAGAGAAATTTCCTTTTTACATTTTGACAAGTTCTCTATGACCATCCTTTCAATTTATGTTCTTTTTGTGTATTAAATCTTTAGAAGAGCTATCATGACTGAACACAATGACAGATCAGTGTTGTTTGAGTAAATGGTTCCCAGAATCCACAAAAAACAGTCAGCTGGGGCCATGTTGAAGATGTAGATTCCCATTTTCTTCCACTGGAGACTCTGAATCAGTTAGGTATGGAGATTTAGGCTTATTCATTTGTTGCTTAGGTTTAAACAGAAATCTCAGGACTCCAAGACAAGTTTCTCTTCCATCAGCTACAAATCAAATCCTTCTAAATATACTGAGATTGCTTTGCTTAGTATTATGAATGCTTACCGGGATGTGCTCAAGTGTTCTGTCCCAACTGAATGAGTTTGGAATTAACTAACGAGGTTTTGCCGTACACCAGACCTCTTACAACAAGATGAGACCACTACAAAGGCAAAGCAACAGCACACAAGAAATTCCAGAAAACTATCTTTGGCACCAAGCAACTTTGTTTTTTTTATTTTTAAAGTTTGTCTTACAGTGAAATTCTTCCTACCAGGGAGGAACATGCCAGCTGCCAGTCGATGGACCTATTACTTATTTATCTTTAATGCTTGAATTAGAAGTGTAATGGGTTTAACAATGTAGTCCCTTGGCAAAGAGCTGATCAAGTCCCAGGGGAAGCTGCTATTACTAATTTAGCTTAGTGTCTTGCATTATAGTTAAAGATCACCACAACTCCACAAAGTGCTCAGGTATTACAAAACACGGGAAAGGGAGGGGAGCTGCTCACAGGGCCTCAACTGGAATCTTCAGTCATATTGTGTTACAAGGATATGAGAAACTGCTCTAGCACTGGAAGTAGGATGTAGCATAATTACATGCAATTAACTAAGGACTTCTTGGGCAACAGCCCAATGTGAGGCCATATGACAGGGCTGCAGATAAAGGAGAGAAAAGGGGAGTAGAAAGAGGGAGGGAAAGACCTTACTTTACCTGTGTTAGGGTTTAAGGTCAAGGTTGATTGAAATAGATCATATATAATAAGAAATGAAAAGCATTGCAAACGATGCACAATTTCAACTCCTTTCACTCCAATTGTCTTTATGAAGTAATCATTTTCAATTGTTTTTTAAATAATAATATTGATCACACAAATTGTTTTCCTTTTCTTGTGCTCTCTTCAAATCAGAGAGAATGTTAAGTGCTTGACAGAGTAGTTGCTAAACTTGGAAATAACTGCTAAATATGAATATTTGGAATAATGTCTTTTTAGAGCCTTTTCCCTGTTTGATCTACAAGAGCATAAGAAATCAACATTTATCTTTGTTACGTAAGCTTATTCCAGATAAAATGTAAGAATTCATCTGGGAATCTACGATTTGTTTTCATCTATATTTGTCTTGCCTTAGTCAGATGATGCTTTGTATGATGAGAGAAATATACCGCTGGACTGAGGAAGCATTTCTCAAGAATGTAGAACACTGATCTTATAACTTTAAGGACTTAGATGTCTGTGTATAGAGCTGCTTTTAATAATGGGCTTATTTCAGAAAAGCTATCTTTCAAAGGAGTATAATAGAGAATATAATTAAGTAGGAGTGAGAGAAAAATTATGCAGCCCTTTAGAGATTAGGGTACTGAAATAATCAATCTCACTGGTGCTTCTAACATTACTCTTGCTAATATTTTTAGGGTTGCCAAATATTATGGAACTATTGAGAGTTATTTAAAGGCTAATAGGGAGCAATTCTGTTGCATTATGGGCTGATTAACTGCCTTTGAAGAGACCATTAATTCATATCATTCTATATTCAAGGGATTGGTAACTATATACTTGTATCTTCTTTCTGATAAATTAAATAAAATTAATGAATGTTTCCTGATCTTACATTTTGTGTAAAGGGTTGTGAGTGATCATTGAGTATATTTCTCATCAGAAAGTTTTATAGGAAATATCCTATGAGAAGTGCTGATGGAAATTTCTTCACAAAAATACCAAGGCACTAAAAGATTGTTCTATGTACACTTTGAAGTTATCAATATGTAATACAACAACCATTGTTATTTCCCTGTTACCTTATCTGTAATTCAGTTGTTGTACTGTTCTTGCACTACTTTGTGTCTGTTTGCTAATGTTTTCATTCTTTTACTTTTAAAATAAAAAAAGATTGTTCTAAACATCGAAGACATAAATAATTTTGCTGTACAGCCAAAGGTTTTAGATATTTTTCACTGGTATTTTATTCAATGAGTATACACCACCTTCAATCCATTAGTAAGGTATCAGAAGACTGAGTCAAACAAACCTCAGTCATAAAGTTCCTTCTCTGTCTCTTTAACCACAAAGAACAGTGTTTTATTTGGGCTTAATGAATCTTGTGACTCTGGGCATGGCTCTGCTTTAGTATATTTCTCCTCTCATACCCTGCACCAAAATGAGACTCTTCAGTCATGAAAACAATCAGTATCTGCAGGATCCTTCAGGGCTTTCTTTTTTCTCACTCTTGGCAGCTGAAATAGTGTTGTGTGGAATTCAGGAATTCAGGAATTAAGGAATTCAGATTTAAACCTC